>SCDY01001159.1:0-117182 GCA_004143825.1 Drosophila micromelanica
GTCCATCCTCATATTGCGCAGCTTGACCCACAAGGCCCAAGTCGAGTAGATTATAACTGCACCCGCAGTTAGCCAAGCGTTTCCATGAACAAAATGCGCACCTGCAGTTGTTGTACGTACTGGTTCAGCAGTGGTGGTAGCGGCACCTGCTTCCTCTTCTCCTTCAACCATTTTCCAATGCTATTAAATATGCAAAACAAAATTTCAAACAATTACGTCACCAATTTTTTAATTCCAATCTCAACTTGCCTTATTATTGTAGTATGAATTTCTATGTTAAATTTTAATGATGTTTTCTGTGCGAGCTCTATTCAACGAATAATAACATTTGTGGAAGAAAGTCACAGGACTCTAAATTTCGAATGATTGGGTTACTGAGTTTATTAAGAGAACTGAATTTTGATAAGTACAATGGAACAAACAAAAATTATAGTGTAAATTTTAAAATCATGAACATAATATTAATTGCGCTTCTAAATCAACCGAATCCGAATCCTTTTACTAAGACGTCTGAACAATCGTTGTAACAATCGCAGCTAGTTCAAAATAATAACAATTTCGTAAATGTGTACCACTGTGCCCTTCTTAAGTAATGTGTGCAACAATCTTATGTGTTGCATCAACGGGCGTTATGCCCGTTCGTTCTGCCTCGGGATTGCTAGAAACGCCAAACGGGCTTAAGAAAACAAAAGCGAATGCGATTTTGGCAGATTTTGTGCCGTGCTGTGGCACGAATACACTGAAACTGCATTTTTTTAATGTATTAGCAATTGAGCGCCCAAAAGTTTGGCGGCGTTGCAATGGGCGTGACCAGTGGGTGTAAACTTTTTGACAGTGGCGGAGCCAACAACTGCAGCAGGCATAGAAACAGAAGCAATGCTAGTCCTCTCTCTCTTTCTCTCTCTCTGTCTCTCTGCCTATTTTCATTGTGCTATTGGAAACTTTGTGTAACAATAAAATTTTTTGCCACGCGCCGAAAATGAACGCGATGAAAAAGCGGACAACAACAAAAGGCAACTTTGCGGATACTCTAGCCTACCTCTGGGCGCAACAAAGTGGGGTCTGCAGGGGCTGGGGAAGATGTACTAGTTGGTACAGTCACCGCATTTAACTCCCAGCATCCGTAGCGACTTCCGACGTGGTAAATTATGCTCAATGCCGCCTTCTTTTTCTGTGCACCCTGTGCGACAAAATTGAATTGGAAATATGTGCGAGAAATAAAGAGTTCTAACAGATGTGGAGTATTAGTAAAATACTTCTATATCAATTGAAAAACAACGTTTTTTATTAAAATGTAAGGAAGAGACAATTTTAAATAATTTAAAATATATCCTTGAATAACATGAAAAACTCATGGAAAACATATAAATGGAAATTTCAGGAGTTGCGGCTCAATTTAAAACAAATGAGAAGACCAGCCGATAATAAACATTTCAAGCACTTTGCATTAATACATTTTATTATTATTATTGTTATTATTTTTATCAATTATATAAAAATAATGTAATTTGTTTGGGATAAACAGTTACATTTGCAGGGTATCACGTTGTTGAGCTGATTTTAATTCCGTGTGCAAATGTATTGTGATTTTGCATCTTCTGTGCGCATAATTGTTTTATGCTGCTGCTGTTGTTGCTGCTGCGGAGCCTAAGCCCCACAATAACAACTAAAAATTGCAATGAGCCCAAGGCTGTTGCATTTAATTTATAAACTTTGGCCAATGTGTGCTCAATTTATTGAGCTGGCGCCTTTTCCAGCACAAGTTTAATTACCAGGCATTCACTAAATTTCCAACCAGCCGCCTTAAAAATGTAGCCGTGTACTCGGTGACAGGATATTTATGGATATTTCGCATGTTTGCTGTCAACAGTCTGGGTCATCGATTCAATATTTCTGCTTAGCATTTCACATTATACGAATACGGATACGAATGTTACAGGAAAAAATATGCATATTATATATTTCTGATATAGTCGATATAGTATCTCTTAAAGAAACAGCATATTTGATACATAAACTAAACTAGCTTTAAATTTGTTCTCAGCACTCGACTTTGTAAAGAGAAAAGGTAAGAGATTGAGAAAAATTAAAAATTCCTATTTAAAGGAACATAAAGCAGACAGGGTACTAACCAAAGGCAATATAAATATTTCTTTTTATTTTATTTAAATATATATACATATATATTTTTTTGGTACTACCTTCTTTTTTTCCTATTAAAATAATTACAGAAAAGGGTTAAACCGAATTTAAAGGTTTTGAATCGATCGTTTATCTAGTTAAGCTCATAATTTGAGATTTCTCACAGCAATTTTGCATACACTTCGATAAGTCTTGGCTGACTGACAGCTGAGAGGTTTGGTTAAAGTGTTGTGTCCTGTCCAGATTTAGAATGTCATTGCATGACTAAGGCACACGCGTGCCTCATTAGCCAGTAATAGTCATCACCTCAACTGCCCCGGCTCAGAATTCCATTTCGATTTATGGCCATTCACTGCTCAACTTTATCTATTGCCATTTTAGTTATCAACTTTGCTCGCATTTCGCATTAGGGCTACCAAGTTTTTGACGGGAACCAAATATGGAGCACAAAGCACTTTTCGCACGCAGTTTTTATGTCATGAGGTTCGGCTTTTATGTCTCCGTGTTGTCTCCGCGTCTTTGCCTTGAAAGCGCCATAAATCTTTTTATGATTTTTGCCTGGCCCTGCCTTCGATCCCGGCAGTGACGCATACAAATTGCGTTGTGTATATATATATATATATATATTTAATTGTGTGTGTTTTTGTGCATATAGATATATACACATGTTATTCGTAGTTTATTTAGTTAGCTCGTATACATTTTTAACAAACATTTCGTGGCAGCACGCAACGCCATTTTGGCGACTGCCATCACGAGCACCGCACGCGACACCAACACACATCCTGCGCCCAGCGACCGCGTCTGGCGGGGATTTGCCCAACATGGCGCCGGCAGTGACAGCGACTGCGTTGATGACGAGCGCGCCACAGTTGGTTTGGGTTTGGCATAAGGCAGGCGCCAGCTAAGTTGTAAAATCGCCAAATGGTATATACAAAAAAAAAAAAAAAACGATAGCTGAAATTGTTTTCCTCGGGCCAATACTCTGCTCAGGCTTAAGGAAGTCAAAACCAGTGCCAGATGCCAAGTCAGGCAACGCCAACGGAAGTGGCCTCAGTGTAAGAGATGCTCCCATTTATTGCTGTGGTGGCCGCAAAGGTCGTTTGCCATACAATCGATTAATTTATATCGATTAAATTAAAGATTGAATTAAACTGCTGTTAACTTCAAAGCCACAAATCTTAAAATAATAAAAATGCATTTCATTTGCATTTAAAAAAAACGTTAATTGAAAAAAATAATTATAGTTTAGTTCAAAGTGAAAGCAAAGCTAAATACCAAAGTTTTAAGGCCAAGCATTAACTTATATACTGTTACTTTTTATATTGCCTTACAGATAAGCTCACTTATCATATAAATATATACATATATACATCTTTATCAATGTACTGACATCAACAATTTGAGCTACATAGTTTTAAATATTTGAAATTAATGACCTTTTAAAAGCTGACATACTTTAGTGCCATGTAATTAAGGTCAACAAGTAACAAAATGTGTGTAAGTGCGAGTATAGAATGGGTAAAAGTGGGATGTTTTGGGGGAGGGGAGGGGGGAGGGGTGCGTTAAAAAATTGCGCGTAAAATGTTGGGCACAAAGTTTTTATAAATTGTGCGGCATAAGTCAAGGGATGGCAGGCACAGGAGCCATAGGAAAGGAACAAAAAAAGTGGCACAAATCATTACACACAAGAGCCGGCGGGCGTTGACAGCAACCACTCCACACACACACACACACACACACTGTGAGACTGTTGGGAGTCCAACAACAATGCAAATTAGCACGTTTTATGCAATGCCGTCGAGTCATTAACACATTGACATGGGCGTGCTGTATGTCCTGCAAGTTTGTGTGTGTGTGTTTGAGTGTGTGTGTGTGCGTGTGTGTAGGCATTAGTGGCATCAACATTCCTGCCTACCCATCAACGTCCCGGGGGTATTTGGAAAGGCAGCTCGCTCTTTGCCCTTTAATTGAAATTAGCAGGCTATCTTAAAAAAAACCTGGTACAATTAATTCTGAATTGCTAGGGTTTTAAATTCATATGCAGGGAAAACAAGTCAAGAGCCCTTTTAATTTCACTAAAGTAGCCATGGCAATCCTTAGATTTAGGTAATTTTAAAACGAGTAAAATCATTTATCTTCGTTGCGCTAAAATTTGACACAAAAACAAAATATTTAATTTTATTTCCTTTTATAACAGCATTCTTGTTTGTAATAAAAATATTTGAAAATGATAAAAAATAAAAAGGAATTTTTATATAAAAAATCGACAGTTTTGTAAATTCAAATGCTGAGAAACTAATTAGAATAGAAACAAACGAACATTCTAAATATCATATATTACTATATGAATTCGAAGATTTCATCTTACAAACGTACTTCGTTTAATGGCAATACAAAAAACGGAATTGCGTTTTTGCCGTACGCTTTTTAAAGTAAAAATGCGCACATAACGCATACGCCGTGTGTGTATTTTTTTTTTATCTTGAAGCCTTTGCGACACAATTGAAATTCCAGCACACCCATCATTAAGACGAAGAGCAATAGCAGTTGAAGGTGCACAAAACGACACAAAAATACCAATTGAAAAATGAAAGGCAGTGCAGTGTTGCACACACACACACACACTCACGTAAAGTTTGATGTCAGTTTTGTGTGATGGGTGAGCGGCCACGTGAAGTGCTTGGCCCAAATCCGGCTTCAACTTAATCCCGGTGCTTGGCATTGCTTTGGATCAACAGCGACAACTACAACTGCTGTTGATAATCACAATGATGATGATGATGATGACGATGATTACGATGTTGATGCGGGGAACGACAAACGTTGACAATGGCGTCATTGAAAGCACTTTTCGTTGCATTATGTGGCAGCGCCTTGCAGGCTAAGGTTGAAGTTGTGGCTGAGGCTGATGCTGATGCTGATGCTGCGGCAACAACTGAAAACTGCTTTTGGGCTGGCAATCAAAAAGTCATCAAATATGAATTTTACGCCATAATTTTTCACCTGTGCATGTGCGAGTGCCATTTTTATGACTTTTCCCACAGCCAAAGCTGGCAGACCCTTTGGCACGTCTTTCAACTCAATTGCACTTTTGTGCATTTCTAAAATGTCACAACGTCTGATTTTCTGTGTGTGCGAGCGAGTGTGTTAACTTTGCATTGATCGCCCATGTTTTGTTAAGGCAACCTTAAGAATTTATTTGTGTGCAGAAATTGGAATAAATATTTAGTAAGCGTATTGACTGTTTGGACAAGAGTCAAAAGCGAATCTAAAAGGCTAAGATCTTTGGCTCCCATATAACAAAATGTCTTGTTTAACATCACTTTGATCAGTATTTGTCAGATTGATTCTATATTGAAATTGTATTTATTTTTGAACATTTTTGATAAAATATCATATACTCCCCCTTACTTACTTTAGAAAAAAGATTGTTTGCAAAATTTAAAATTGCGAACATAAGTTTTTAATCAATTGCTAATGTCATAATTAGTATTAGAAACAAAATTAAAATCGATTTTAAAGTGGTCAAATTTGTATTCCAAAATTTACAAAAATATTTACATGTAATGTTCCAAGATTCAGAGATTCCATATCACAAACTCCCATAACTATGTCCCGAATTTCATGTTTAATGGCTTTGTGGTCATTATTTGCCTAAAGATTAATTCAACACTTAAGTTTTATGAATTTTTTAAATTAAATTTTTTACTTATTTTTTTGTCAACAAACCGTGGTTGCAACATATTTAAACAAATATTAGATAGCTCTATCTGCATGTTCCCTTTGTCTTTTTAATGGAAGTGTAAAATCTAGAACGCAAAGCGTTCTTTACAACACGTATGTTCCCTTTTTGGTAGTTTCTTGAAGGCTGTCAGCGTTCATTTTCAACATTTGCAACACTTCAAAATGGAAAATCCTGTTGCTAAAAGTACGTAAAGCATTTTACCAATCGCCGTCTGCCACATAAGACATGTTTTATTTAGTTTTTGCCAACAGTTCTGCCTTTTTGTTTGAGTGTGTGTGTGCTTTTTTTTTGTGAATCCATTTCACTTTGGCCAAGTTTTGTGTTGCGTTCGGTGTGTTGCGAAATTAAATTAAAGTTTATGCAAGCGTAACGGCAGCAGCAAAAATCATTTGCCATAAAATCCACTAAAACCCAATTTTGTGCAACAAATAAATTGCAACACGCACAAACAACAAGGCGATGAGGAGCGCCGCGTGTGTAAAAATCGCAGCCAGGAACCAGCTGCCTGCTGAATGCAGGCGCAGGACAAGGACGTGCGCCAGTCGCAGACAAGTTCTAAAAAAAAAAGAAGCTGCAGAAGCTGAAGAAGAAATGCCAGAAGACGTTTCCGGGGCTGTTGAGCTAGGGGAGGGGATTTGTTTCTGTGGCTGGGATTCTGGGCAATGGTTTCGAGTTTGCGGCTACGACGCCGATAAGCAAAAGTTTCTCTCTCTGCTGCAGTTGTTGCTGTTTGCATGCAGTTGCCGACGCTGACGTCCTGCGGCAAGTTCTTGAGCTGAAGTTGATGCCGAATCAGAACTTAAAAATCATGTCATATGCCAGCAAACGCCTTCACTTTCCTCTCCCCTCTCTCTCTGTCTCTGGGGAATTTGCAAAAGTAGCTGCAACATCTGACATAACAAACAGCAATATGCTCTGGCTGCCTGCAACATGTTGCAATTGCATTGCACCAAACGTAGATAAAAACTGATGGACACTGGGTGTCAGATACGTTGCGCCCTTAGGATTTCAGCTTGGTGTGCGTGTGCACAACACTATTATGAAAGTGTGTGTTTGCCTCAAATCGTTAGTAAAAAGTTATCTCTACTTTTTGTTGTATTTTCAAGTAGCACACACTTGGCTTATACAATTGACTCTTAGCTAAAACAATTTGACATTGGAAAAATCCATTTTGAATTTGTAGTGTTATTTCCCACAGGAAATTATATAATTAGCAATAATACACAAAACAATAAAAATATTCTGCTAATATAAATTATATTTATTTAAATTAAGTACAATACAATCCCTGGAAATTACTTTAAAATGTTTAACAAACCAATTATTTGATACCTATTTAAACTAACTATGCAATAAGAGCAATCTGTTTTCACTGCTTGGTTTCAGTCTTGTGCTTATTTCCTGAGTTTCCACTTGCTTAGTGAAAGGCAATCGGATTTTGCAGCTTGGTAATTTAAAACGGGACTGCGTATTTTTCAAATAATTAAATGCTCAAAAATGAAAGTAGCAAGGGCCAGGCATCATCATCATCATCATTATTAACAGCAGCCTCATCATCATGTTGACTGTTGACTGATTTTCTTCGTTTTCTTGTTGTTGTTATTTTTTCTTTCATTTTTTGAGCTTTGATGATGATGAAAGTCAGGTTGGCAACTTGATGCCAACTTAGCTGAAAGTGTTGGGAGAATTTCAACTGCTGTAGCAGATAAACCGTTATCAACGGACATGGAGTGGTAACTGCAACAATCCTCAACTGCTGTAAGGCGACACTTTTGGCGCTGTCTGCCGTTTGACACTGCGACAAACCAACAACAACAACAGTAGGAAGACGGCGTCAGGTGAAGGTTAAGGTAACTTTGCCAAATGTTCATTGAAAACGGTAAAGGACTTCGACTTCCATCCCTTGGTCAAGTGTCAACGCTCCTCTAGTGGCTTTCGCAACTGCAACGCCTTCAGCTTTCTATTGTCAATCGCTTCCCTTTGCCCTGGCAAAGTTTTACGATTTGTTCGTTTTGATTTGACTTTGCCTTTGAACTTTTCGGTATTCTATTTAAACCGCTTTCAGCTGTTTGGCATTATCGGATCCGACCATTGATTAGGCGCGTTATGGAAAATAGGTTTATGGTGTACGCAAATTACGCATACGCCGTGTGTTGCGTGTGCATAGCAACCAAAATCAATGCGAGAGCTGCTTTAGAACTTTTCCGTTATACATCGCTTCTCAAGTACGGCAGCAGAAAATAAAAAAATAAAATCAATAAATCATATAACACATAAGCTAAATTAATCTAAAGAAAATTAATTTATAATTTGTTTATTAAATGATCCTTTGAGCATAAGCAATTTTATGAGTTAAATATTTCTACGCGGTTAAACTTTATGTGCAGCCCTCGCGCCTTTGTCCCAGTCTTCTCACCCTCTCATTCGGTTTGTATTCGACAAGTAGTCTACTTCATTTCACTCATTAAAAGCGCACTCAGAAGCTGCCTGGCAAAGGCAATGATGAAATGCCAGCACAGCCAGAGCGAGGTTTCAATGCCCCACTAAACAGCGCGTTCACTTCCCCACCACTAGATACAAACACACACACGCACACACACACACACACACACCTACACACACATAAAGAGACAGCCATTAACGCGTGTGTTGCCCAATTTAATGGCATGCGAACATTTTTGCAGGTATTTTAAGCGTCGACCCTTCGGCAAAATTTAGAGCCCCATGATGGGCACATCCAGAAGCAACCACAGAAAACGACACAGGAACTGGCAGGAGCTGGAACAGGAGCAGGCTGGAGCTGGTAATGGCATTTTGTTTGTTTGATTTGCTGTTTCTGTTTCCCTCTGTATGTGTGTGTGTTTGTGTGTGCTCTGATGTATGTGTATCTGTGCGTGGGCATCTCTTAATTACAGCGATTATTTAGCCAGAAAATTGAATTTATTGCTGCCACCAAAATCAGGCATTTTAAACACCTTTTCAGCCAGCAGAACCTTTAAAATGGGATGGGAACAGTGGCTGCACACTGTTTACTTTAAATATATTGTGAAATTCGTTAGTTGAACGGCCGCTGTTAATGTTTAAATTTAATTTTAATAAGATTCCTTTTATTACACAATTTTTTAAATTCTCGGACAGGAAACTGTCGAATCCTTTCTATGTATAGATATTAAATATTCAACGATGTGCACATTTATTTAATAAGCCTTACAAATAGAAAATATTATACACATTTTTACCAAAATAAAAAAATCAGAATAAAATAAGAAAGAATGAGTTTTAGCCATTCGGTTCCATCCGACTCCAACGTTCTTACTAGCTTTATTAAATTAAATTAAATTAAATTAAACGATTTCATAGTCTGTTCCATGTGATAATCACGTTTAGCAATGCAGTTGTGTTAAAATGGCAGAGCTAAGGGGCCATTTAATAACGTTTAGTAACCGGGTTTGGAAGATAGGATGAATTTGACAGCGATCCAGCCTTGAGATGCTTGGAATTCAACTATTGGCTAAGGATTGTCGCTCGAGCCTGATATACCTTTAATTGTAAATATGGCTACAAATATACTTTTGCCAATCGTTTGAAATGCACACGCATGAAATACAGGGGAGGCCAGCAGCCAGGCACTTTCCGAAAGTTGTTCGGCTTCATTTTTCAGTAATTTAAAATTATTAAACAAAAAAAATAAGTAAAAGGAAGTTAAGTTATAAAACTGTGAAGCTAGCCTTTTGTACTGAAAATGTATTTTCTAATATATTTTAAGCACAAAATATTGTATATGTGACCCTTCTCTAAAGATTGGGCCAAAAAATTTGTGTCCACTTACAAAAAAATCCATCAATTCAATTTCAAATTTGTGTTTTATATATTCCTGTAGAATTTACATATATATGTTAATATAACTTTAAAGTTAGTATAATAAATTCTTAGATAACGATAAATAAAGGTATTTTCTATAATTATGTTGGCAACGCGCAAGTAAATCGACTGGAACCGCGTCGATCTAATTATCTAAGACTCGGGTGAATATGAGAAATCAGTTGAGAGTCAATGGAGAATCTGAATGGTCTGGCACCGCCGGTGTCCCTTAATGTGGGGCCACAGGCGGATCTTTGGCTGCCGAACAGCTTGCCGCCGGCAGACTTGGAGCAAGCGCTCATTGAAAATTTGGAAGCAGCGTTGACGCCATGTGCACCTGGCTATGTGTGGATGGAGAAGGCGGGCGGCTGTCAGCTACAAATAGCTAAACGCGGTCCGCCTTGTAAAGTTGGCTATAAGAAGAACTTACGATTGGATGAATGCCGACGAGTCAAGTATAATATGCAACAGCAGAAGGGCACTTTCAGAAAGTGGTGGGATTCGCAATTTAAAACACCAAAAGAACCACCGCTCCCACCCACAACAACCCCAAGGACAACACTTTACACCGACGGCTATTTTGGCTACGGTGATAGCCATGGCCGTAACGATCCGCATTGGTAAACCATCAAGGAAACAGTAAAAAAAATTCTGATTTTGTCATAAAAATAATAAATATTAATAATAATTATTGATTATTAAAAAAAAGAAAATATATATTTGTACACTTTCCCAAGCGGGCTTTGTGCCCGGGCCCTTCAACTTCAGCTGCTCAACTCCTAACGGCTGGACCACTCCTTCGATTCAGTTTTACTATGCAAAAAAAATACCAAGAAAAACGCTAGACAAAATTTTGCATTTGCATGTGTGTGCGCACATGAGCACAGAAATTGATTGTGCTACAGCTTGGCCTTAGCTTAGTCGTAACTTTGCCAAAACTCAACCGATTTTCAAAGGGATGGTTTTTTGTTCATGTTTTGGTTTCTAGATGAATTCTACATTTCAGTTGAAAAATAAAATTTTTGGTCCAAATTCATGTCAAAAATTTTTTAATATATACCCTAGTGTTCCCTTATAAGGGTATGTCTGAACTTTCCCCAGTCGTAACTTTGCCAAAACACAACCGATTTTGATGAGGATGGTCTTTTTGTTCATGGTTTGGTATCTAGATTACTTCTACATTTCAGTTGAAAAATAACATTTTTGGTCCAAATTCATGTCAAAAATTATTGAATATATACCCAAGTGCTCCCATATAAGGGTATGTCTCATCTTTCCCCAGTCGTAACTTTGCCAAAACTCAACATAAGGGTATGTCTCATCTTTCCCCAGTCGTAACTTTGCCAAAACTCAACTGATTTTGATGAGGATGATCTTTTTGTTCATGGTTCGGTATCTAAATTTAAGTCTACATTTCAGTTGAAAATTAAAATTTTTGGTCCAAATTCATGTCAAAAATTATTGAATATAAGTGCTCCCAAGTGCTCCCATATATGGGTATGTCTCATCTTTCCCCAGTCGTAACTTTGCCAAAACTCAACCGATTTTGATGAGGATGGTCTTTTTGTTAAATACATTTAGATATTCCTTAATAAGATAAGATATAGTATTAATTTTATGGTAATGAACTATATATGTTCATGTTTTTGTCAGAGTGAATGGAAAATTCCAGCCAGCAATAGAAATAAGAAAACTACTTATAACACATTTAATATGTATACGTATGTACTATAAACTATATAAGCATTTCAGTATATTCTTGTGTATTCGATTTAGACCGTAACCAAGTTCTCTCCTTGTGCATTGCAGGTACGTTCTGTCGCTTTGCCAACAATGAAGCAATGAAAGGAAACAGTTGCCAAAACAAATGTCACGTGAGCCGCAAACTTTTAGCTTTTTATTTGCTTTTGTGTTCATCAGCACAAAGCTAACATATAGAAATATTTGGCTACCCCATTTCAGTTTTTTTTTACAAACATTATACTCTTGCAGTGGGTATTGCAATTCTGTTAAACCATTTTTTTAAAGTCATTTTAAAGAGCATACATTAAATATTTATATTTGCTTCGGCCTGTTCAACTAACTTATTTCAGTTTGGGAAATATTTTCTGCATGCTAAGAGCAGAGAAAAATTTATTTTTAATTTTTTTATAATTTGAACGGGAATTTTGTAACACATTTTAAACATAGATCGAATCGACCCCAGAAAATTATCATAGTTTCAACTCAATTAATTTTTTATGGAAAATGATTTGCTTGGAAATATATAATATATATAATTAATTGAAACTTAGTGGAAATCTTAATCCAAATTAAATAGAATAGTACGTTTGTCTAAAATGAAATTTTTTACCTTGAAAGCTGCCTCTGTTGAACAAAAGTTGATGAAGGTCGGACAACGTAATTATTGAGCTTGTCAGGGCATTAAATAATCGGTAGATGTTATTTGTTTTTTCCTATCTTGTTCTTCTCTTGTTGTTTTTGTTGTTGCATTTAAGTTTTGTTGCAGTTGCCTTGACTCGAACCGTGATTTGTTGCAATGCCAAACGCGCTGGCCAAATCACGTAAGTCCTCGTTTGTCAGCGCATAAAGGGTTTCTTTTTTGTCAGTGGTAATTGGGAGGGGGTGGGGGGCGATCAAGCATCTGTCTGCCGCTACTTTGCTCTGATTACAAACACAACAATAACAACAATGTTAGGCGCGCTTTGTTAACGCCTGAGCGCCCCCAAAAATTCCTTGTGCTTTGCAGTTTTTTTTTCTTCCGTTTTTAACCTGCCCCTTTTTACCCGTCCCTGGTACTCGTAATATCTGGTTGGCCGTTGCCGTGGTCATGTGTGCGCTTGTTATTGTTTTCGTTGTTTTCTCCTCGTCATGTGCCAACTTTGTTTTAAGTGAAAATTGAAACTCAGCTCAGCAACTGTCCAGCATTCGCTTTTTATTTGGTGATTGCTTCGCTGGCCAAATCTTGTAACTGAAAACTCAAAGCAAACTGAAAGTCTACGTGACTGGCGGGTCTGTCGCACCGGAAGTGGACGCACATATATCCACAAGACCAGCAAAAACAAAAGAAACAAAAAGTAAACGTGAAAAGAAAACACTAAATTGAGGTAGAAAATGCACTAGAAACTGTTTTCTAAGAGATTACAGCCTGTGAAACTGCTTATGACGTCTGCTAAAGTTCACACATTAATCACAGCTAATAAAATGAAACACAAAAACTAGAGTTACATTTAAAGGTGAACTTTCCTAAATTTTATTCTATTAAATCACAATTCTACAATCACGTATCAGAAAATTAAAAATATATAAAGGATTTTAGAAAGTGACTGCTTTCATAATTTGCCACACCACCTTTGCATTTTATCTGAAACGGGTGTACACGAAGATATATATTCAAAATTTCACGTCACTAACTGTATTTGCGACGAAAATAATTAAATTTATAAGAACATGCAGACAGATAAAAACCCGATTTTGGGTAGAAGAACGGCAATTTAATTTGCCTATGGCTCAAGTCGAAACTATTTTTATTATCTCTCACTTATGCTACTTCTCTCCCGAACTGAATGCTAACTCTAATTTAACTTGCGGATCTTGTTAGGGCCTTTTCCAGCCGTTGGGCGTTTGGTGCCCCATCGTGGCTTCGACTGCTGCGGCCGACGGCGCATGGCGTTAACCAAGGAGTAGCTGGTCGGCAGATCCATTAGCTTGTAGATCTGTCCGTTCACCTCGGTGCAGAGGCACTGGCGCATTTTCGAGATGCAACCGTTGGAGGTGGGTATATTAGTGGCCTGATCGATATTTAGCAAAGATTTTGCGACAAAACCCCGCTCGCCGTTGCGCTTGTTGGCCATTGACGAGCGCTTCGCATTCGACGTGGCCTTCAACTTGGGCTTGCTCTTGGGCTTGAAGACACGGCGTGGGCGTGCCAGTGTGCACGAATTGCAAGCGGATCGGCTGCACGGATTGGGCTTCTGGCCGAACTGTGAGTTAGTGTAAACAACTTCGGCGTCACCGCCGGCTGTCATCTCGCTGTCCTGTGACGGAAGCTTGCAAATCCGCCGTATGACGCTCTGCTTGAGCGACCTCTTCGCCCGTATTTGCGACTTGCGACTCCCCTTGACGGCAACCTCATCCTCTGGCACCGTATCCGGCTTCGGTTGCGGCGGGTCTGTTGGTAGATCTTCGGCGCTGACTGTCCCCGGCCCCATCTCCGTGGTTTCTGGTTGAACTTCATTCAGATTATCCTGAAGGGGATTCGATTTGATGCGCATTCAGTATACAAATTATTTTATCTTTCTACTCACGCGGCTCTGGTCGTTAGGATTTTCAGCCATATTTTTTAAAAATTACACAAATGTTTAATATTAGAAATGTATAGAAAATATTATAAAATTTTATTTTTCGTCGCCTTTCTTACAACACTAACTGAAGACTGAAGCTTTAGTATATCTTTGAACCCCAAATGGACGATTTCAACATCAGAGCCTACTTAAAATATGAACAATTTTAAAAGAAGACAAAATAATCAAACTTTACTACGTTTTTGTAAAAACAATAATCCAATTATAAATAATTAGTTAATATATTTTATTTAACTTAATGCTTTAGATTCCAGGATTGGGAATTTAGCGTCATTAAAGTAAAACTACTGCAAAAAAAACTATTAAAAAAAATTTTATTTTCAACAATGGATAACACTTAAATGTATAATTTAACTAGAAAAAAAAAAAAAATCATCGCCAAAATGTCAATAAATATACAAATTGATTGAAATGTTGTTTTCTATACTAATTATGATGTAATGATAATACAAATTGTATTTTCAAAAATGTATAATGCTTAAATATGGAACCAATCTTTAGTGTAAATAAACATTTTATTAATTATAGAAATTGACTAAGTTTTGACAAAGTTTTGGGAGTTTGAAATATGGGGCCTTTGAATCTGAGAACATGTCAAGATTTTTATCGATTTTGTCAAGATTTGTGACCCAAAATTTTACCACCTTGATATCGATTTTCTTGTTGTTTTTGTTGTATTAATTACAATCGATTAAAAATATAAATTCGCAATTTTAAATGTACAATTTTTTTCTTTTTAATATGTAAAGGGTGGATATATGATTTTTTGACCAAAAATATAAAAAAAAATTTATTTATTAATATATTAAACTTAAATGTAGAATCAATCTATAGGATCAATATGACGAAAATTTCATTAAACATGGAAATCTGTTCAATTTTGACAAAATGATAAGAGTTGAAAATATGAAAGCTACGTAATTTTACATGTAAATATAAATTTTGGTAATTTCATCACATAGATTCGAAAATAAGTAAAATTAAATAAAATTCTTGAGATTTAAGTTAATTGTTTTTCTTGACTGCAATTCCGATCATCTAGTTTCCTGAAATCCAATCTTATTATAACCTTAGTTTAAATTGTGCCTAGTTTTACTGATTGTCTCTTCTTGGTCCTTCTCTCTCTTTCTCCGTGTTTAACTTTGTCCCTTTATATATTTATTGGTTGACTTCCAGGCAGAGTTTACTTTCGCCGTGATGTTTAACTTTGAGCTTGACCAAAACTTGCTGCCCCGCGGCTGCCGGCTAACTTATATTTTTCTATAGATAGATTTCTCGTGTATCTTTAAGCGAAATCTGTTGGCTTTGGCGGCGGAAAGTGGGTAGGGGGGAATTGTTTTATGCTGTGCACGGTAAAAATTCACATAATTGCAGTTGGAATTCAACAAACAACAGTAAAGCGTAAATAGAAAGCGCAAAGTCAACAGAAAAGCGAAAAAATATAAAAAAAAGAAAAATAGCGTAAAATGTTTGCTGCAATTGGGCGGGGCAGTGGTGCAAACTTAAAACCGTTGTCCACACACACGCACACACACACTCAGCGAGAACCGCAACAACAAACAAACAAATAGTCGCTAACCTTTGGCCCGACTTCCACTTCAGGTGCGCCAAGTAATTGCACCTGAAACTGAAACTTGCCAAAGTAACAAAATAAAATAGAAAATGGAATAAACGAAAAGAAAAGAATGTAGCTGAAAAGAGAAACGAAACGAAGTGCAACTAAAATTGGAGTAACAGCAGCTTTAGTAGATATCGGTATACAGTATACGGGTGACGGTTTACGGTATACGCCAGTACACTCAGCAAAAAGTCCTGAAATTTAAAATATATAATTATTTTTTTTCGTTTTCAAGATCTTCTTTATAACTATTTACTTTTTTTATTTTGGCTTTATTACCTTATTTAATTATAATTTACGAATAATCAAAAACCATGTCTTAAATCCAAGCAAACTTGAATTTGAAACGAATTTTCGGTCAGTGTATAAATGTGGCCCCACGAAAGCATTTCGATGCAGGTCACTGCGGCTAAATTAAAAGAAATCGAGCGGGTGGCGCCCTGCGTTGCCATAGTGTTGACAATATCGGAGATACAGGAGCCCTGCACGACGGACACCGTACGCCGGATTCCGGATTCCGGCGGCGAACAAGAAAAACTTACTCCACGTGTCTGTTGTTGATTTTAATTAAAATCTTTAAGCTGCTGTTGATTATTAATTATAATGCAACGGCAGCGGCTGCTGGTGATTGGCCACACGGGGGGACAGGTGATTACAGCGCTTATTAGGTTGCATATTCCCACCCAACCCCAACCCGCAGACTATGTCAGGGTACTCAATATTCATGACTTGCAGATGATTGGCCCCGACGCAGAAAGACTGGGTAAATAATATGCACAAAGAGCTCAAGTCTAGTCTAAAACTTGCATTATATTATATATATTTTTTTTATTCATACATTATTGAATATTAAACAAAGTTATTAGAAAAATATTAAAGTAACAATTTAATATTCAAATTCATAATTTATTGTATACTGTTGTTTTATATTTTAATATGCATTGAAAGAGAATAAATAAAAATAAATAATGCAAACATAATTCCACAAAATAATAATAATATTTCTGAGTAAAAAAAAGTTTTTATTTTTTAATTCTAAAGTTGCCTAGACTTAAAAAAATAATAATAATAATGAATGAATGTCAATAAAAATTAGTTTTCTTGAAAAAATGATGTAATAAAAAACAAAATACCAAAAAACATTATTATTATATATTATGTAAAATTAAATTAAAACAAATTAATAGAAAACCAAAATTAGCATACAAATTAATTATTTAAAAAAATTGATAACTTTCAAAAAATATATTTATATAATAATACTAAATATTTTAATAATTCTTTTAAATTATAATACATGTATTTAATTTCCGTCTCTAAAAAATCAAGTGATATTTTCTTTATCAAATAAATTAAAAATATATATTAAAAATTCCAAAAATTGAAATTCTCTCAAAAATTAGGGCACACTGGCGACTACTCAAATCGATTGCGTTCTCAAACGATGAAGTTGAAGTCGAATTGAAGCGTTCGGTCTGCCACATTTTGCGCTATTTGCAAATCCATTTTGCAAATTATCAAACGGCATATTTGGCCAGCTACCCGGTCCCCTCTCCACGCCCCCTTCACGCCCTCATTGCCCCACAAAGAACCTTTTGACTTCGACTGCAAATTGAGTTTTGGAGTGTGTTAAAGGACAGGCGGCGGTTTTTTAACTTCGACTCGAGGCCAACTGCATTTGGTAGCGATGTCCGAAACACACACACACACACACACACACACACACACACACACACACATACTGTGAATCATTTGTGTGTGTGTTTTCTGTCATAGTTTGGCGCACACACAAACAGATTTTTTTTCTTTGTTTGTTTTTTGCAACTTGTTTGTTCAAAATTCTGATATATGCCCGTTTTGGCTTTTTGGCCACAGTTTTGGCCGCGTCCCCCAATAGTCTGGCAACCTTTTAAACGAACGTTTTCGCCATTTGCAGTTAGCCTCAGGCACACACACACACACACACACACACACACACTTACACACACAGCATACAAACAGCGCAGGCCGCAGAAAATATATTTTGTTTTTCTTGGCTTTTCACGTGTATCTCTTGATGCTTGTTTCCGTATCGGCTGTCCAACCCTCCCCCTCCCCACCCACTTCCCCTTCGCTGTTTGTGTTTTCCGAGTACTTGGTTATGGTAATCGAATTTCAAATTATTGCCATGAGCTATATGCATGTCTGGCATGCATGGCCGAGGACAACGGCAGGACACATTCTTTTATACCCTTTCTTATGTTCAGAAAGTGTGCAAAATATTTAAGCAGAATATTTTTAGATCCATTAAGAGAAAGCGATATATAAATAAATAAATTTTTTATTAAATTATATAAATTATATAAAATATATAAATAATTTAATATATATTTTTACATAATATTAAATTTCTTTTAATAATGCTTTCAAAAATTTTATTTTCTGTTTGTTTTTTATTTCAAAATAAATTTCCTATCAAGAAAATAATATATTAAGTTTTAATTTGTAACAAAGAAACACTTTTTTTATTAGAAATTAAAATATTCATAACTATTTACTTTATATGAATTAGAGAGTATTTTTTTTTGTGGCCACCCGTGGAAAAACTTTTTTTTGTATTTATTTTTTCTGTATTTTCTTCATCTTGTTTTTTCTAACGCGTTATTTTCCGGTAGCCTGTGACGCTTTCCCTACTTGCAATAGGGACATTTTTTCGACTACACGCACGTTGGGTGTTATTGTGTGTGTGTGTGTGTGTATTTTTATTTTTTTACGATTTATTCAGCTGGTTTTTTTTCTGTGACTCTTTTTGCGGAAGATGAATTTGTTTCGGTTCGGGTAGTTTTTTATACAAGTTGTTCGCCTTTTGTTGTTGTTGTTGTTGTAAGTGTTTGTGTGTTTTGGGGTTTTTTTTTGCATCCTGTAGTGTGCTTTGGCCCATCGTCCTTATGTCCATTGTTGTTTACATCCTGTTTTTGGCGCGTTTTGAATATTTTTGCGGCGCATGTTTTGTCATGCAATAATTTAATTGTCGGATTTGGCAGCTTAAAAGCGAAACAACCACACACACACACACACACACATTGCTAGCCGCAGACATGGCCAACTACTGTTGGTGTGTGGGCGTGGCAGGTGGGCAGCTCTCGACCAGTTTGTTTTTTTCTGGCAGCTTGTGCTTTATTTATGTTTAGCTTTGGCTTGTTTCGTGTTGCCCTTTGACAAATTGCTTCAAACAGGTTTTTTTTTAAAGTTGTTTCAAAAAAATCTTATTAATTGACTTTTAAATATATTTTTAAAAATTAATATATTTTAGTTTTAGTATAGTGTCAATTTATATAAATTTGCTTGCTTTGATAGTTCGAGTTATGAATTAATATCGATAGTTTTGTATATATTATTTTTTATCGAAACGTAGGGAAAGAAACAGTGCTCAACAAATATGTAATACTGATAACGATAGATATTCTACCTTTAAAAAAGTCAGCAATTTATTATCGATCATATCGATTTTAGCAATTATGGTAACGGTTCAGAGCTCATCTATCATTTTATTATATAAGTGTCAAGGTATTATATCGACGCTGTCTTTTAATGATAGCTATCGTAAGCATAGAGCTACACGTAAGAATGTAGTATTGGATCGATAGTAATATCGATAACGATTAATTTAAAACATAATACACAATACCTAATAATTTTCACTTACCTTGCAAGAACTTTCGATAAAAAGTAAATAATTTCCAGTGCGTTAACGTTTTCGATAGTTATCGTTATTGGATATTAATCCGAAAACTTTTCCAACTTAACTTTGTGAATGCTTCAAGTAACTCACAAGTGCAAACAATTAAAACTTATTGACAATTATATTGGGACTTAAGCCAAAATCTACCTTTTAACCAACTACGGTTAACGGTAACTTTCCGCCCATTTTATGCGCCCGTTGGCAAACTGCACTTGAATTCAAATTAACCAAATTACCGAAAATTTCGCCAGTTTCGAGGCAGCTTTTGTCTGTTTCTGCTTCGTCTCCCTCTTCTTCGTCTTCTTCTCCATCTTGTTCTTCTTCTTGCTGCCTTAATTACTTACAACTAACTGGTGCACAGTGGATGCCAAGTTTGGATAGTCAATCGCAACAACGCTGTGGAACTGCAATTGAGCCAAGTTAACAAAATCTCGCATCCCCCAAAAAAGACGGCGAACACAAAAGCGCTTGGCGGCTGAAGGCGTGGGGGGGGGGGCGTGGCTGTTGAAGAAATTACGCTGATTGAACACTAATTTATTTGTTTGTTTGTTTTAACATTTGGCGCATTGAAATGCGGGCCAGGAGCCGCCGAAAGTGGATAAAAACTTTGTATCCTGCTGCCGGCGGGCGTCCAAAAGTGCAGTCAAGGTGCAAACACAGCGGGTGGAAGGTGGGGAGGGGAGTTGGGGGGTCGGTTTAGTGCTATTGATTGTCTGCAGCTGGTAGCATCTTTTTTACCGTTAATGTTGCAAGTGTAGTTGAAATTTTTTTTTGTATATCCACCTTTTTTTTTAAGTCCTTTCTCGCTTAATTGGCTATAATTGAAATCAGTTTTGGGAATGGGTTCAGAGCAAGCTGAAAAGCGAATGAAAAGGAAAATTGAAGGAAAATCAACTTGAAGCCAAATGGAAGGCAATTGATTTGAAGATAACTTAAGGAATCTAATCAAATTTCTATAAAAATAACTTCTTTTATTTATTTATAATTTAATATGACAGCGATAATTTATTATTTAAATAGTTAAATATTTGTAATCTTAGCTAAATATAAAAATACATATTTTTAACTGATGTCAACAAAGTTAAAAAAAAAAAAATAAAGTTAAAAATAATAAAAAAAAAACTGATTAGAAATAAATGATTTTTATTTAATTTTTGTTAAATTTTGTTGTTTTAATTAAATCTTTAACCTCTAAAAATGCCCGCTCAAAATTACCGTTCTGCAACACCTCAAAGTATGCTACACGTAAGTGTAAAATTCCTGCTCAGAACATAATCGGTGACAAAAACGCTCACTCATTAGCGCTGAAAAACACTCGCACAAAACTGGGAACACTTGTGAGCAACCACCCCACACGCTCTCACACTCAAAACAGATGGCGCTGTGTAAGCGACTCAAGAGCGGCCGACCCAAATGTCACTCAATGGCTGCTGTGTAGTGCAAAGAGAGCGCATCGCTTGTCATTTGCTGATCTGTGATCTGCGCAATTCCAATAAGACTCTCCAGTTAACTGTGCGCACATGTGCGTAGGTGTCTTAACAGAGAGAGAGAGAGAGAGAGGGAGAGCGCATGACTGCCTGTCTAGCTGTTAACTGTGATCTAGGTGCGTCTGGAGGCTGACTCACAAATGCACAAATGCAAGTTTGTGTGTGTGTGTGTGTGTGTGCGTGCGTGTGTGTGCATATGCATATAATCAACGAGGACGACGTCATCGGCGTCTCGTCTGGCGCAGCTTGTTATTGATTCTTTTTGGGGCCCATTCTTCGCTCTCGCTCGCTCTCTGTAAACTGGTTTGCGGTGGCTTTCTGGCTGTGTGTTTAACGTGCGCTAAATTGTTCGCCGGTCTCTTTGGCATCGCGTGTGCGCCGTCACCTAATGAAGATCCATTCTTATTTGAAGATCACATTGTGCCGTTAGATGCCAATTAGAATACGCTAGTCTTAAGAGGCGTTGCCTTTGCTGCGCTCTCATTCTTATTCTCTTTCTCATACCCTCGCGCGCCAATCCCTGTGCGTTAGTTATTTTTCTTTTTTGATTTTTTCGCGCTACCTTTTGCGACCTCCTTTTCCTTTTCACACACACACAGACGCACGCACACAGACACACCCTGGCAAAGCCTTGAACACGTTCTTGGAACAGGCAGAAAAGGTGCAGCGCAAAACGAGTTCCGATGGCGTTCGGTCAGCACTCGAGTGATTTACTTTTGTGCTTCCACTATTTCCACAGCATCCACGGGCGAACATCGGGCGAAACTTTAACTTTGCTTTTTGTGCTCAACTTCGCCCAACTTCAGTTCGGTCAGCTGCGACAGCGACCGCGACTGCGACTGCGACGTCTGCGTCTGCGCAACTTTTGATTTTGCCTGAAACCGGTTTTGAAATCTCGCAAGTCGCTGCTTTTGTCCCATTGTGGAGTGTGCGCGGAGTCTGTGTGTGTATCTTTGCATCTGTATCTACAACTGACCCCCTGAGCTACCCACAGCCGACAACCGCAGCCGACACAGCCGACAAATGTTCACTAAACGATCTTGGCAAGTGTCTTGTGGGCGTTTATTTTTTTTCGATTCTGACGAAGAATCTCTTGTGGGAATTCCCCGAGAGTCATCAAATGGAAACCAAACACTTTTGATAATAGTTGATAATTTGTTGCGGTAATTTAAGATAATTTAAGTAAATATTTAAGTGGTTGTTGTTAATTATCAGTGTATAAATAACTTATTTTTTAATTATTTAATATATTAAAGAATTTTACTGTAATACTGAATTAACTTCTTTTTATAGAAATAATGAATAAGAGTGTAAGATAATGAGAGATTTTTCACTTTATTATTATTAATTATCTCATGAATATATAGGGAAAACAGTTAATTATAAGCTAAACAAAAAATTTTAATAAATATAAATTTCTTGAACATGAAAATAAATGAGATTTCGAAAACCAGATTTTCTTATAGTATTTAATCAAAAATATATAAATATCAGTTTATCTAAAAAAACCAAATCGAACTATATTTAAAGGCAAGCAATATAACTACGAACATTTATCTATATTAGTTTATCTAACAAGTACATATTGAAATATCCTAAACAAAACTTAATTTGAATTAAATTTACTTCCTCAACTACCTCCTAATCGCTTTTTACTTATCTAAAAAAAAAAGCACTCACTCACTGCATTTTGCACCCCATTTAGAATTAAATTTGTCACAAAAAAATGAAACTCATTAAGTATTTGCCCAAACAAACCAGTTAATAGCCAGTTAAACCAGAAACCATTTCATGCAACTTATTTTTAGTTGTTTCTAAGCCAGCGAAATGATCTCGATTTTGAATTCGAACTCTTTGCTGCCTGGCCAAGCAGCTTCCCATGTATGTGTCTGTCTGTCTGTGTGTGTGTGTGTGTGTGCGTTTGCATTGAAAACTTTTGAGTTGCTTCGCCATACTCCAGTTTACATGTGCATGTGTGTGTGTGTGATTTCATGGCATGTGCCCAACTGCAAAAGTGGGATAAGTAAAAATCGTCTGCTCTTTGCCGTTTTCTTCTGCTTTGCTTTTGCATAATGAATGAGTGCAGAGGTGTATGCGTGCGTGTGTGTGTGTGTGTGTGTGTGTGAAGCTGCATGTGAGCTTCGCTTCTTTGACAACAGCAACAACAACAGCAACAAAAGCGCAACCTTTCACTTGCCCTCGAGCAGCAGCCGGCGCTGCTTTGGCTTTGGCGTTCCAGCTTCCATGTGGTCGGCAAACTTCAATTTAAAAAACGTTTTTATAAATAGCTCTCTCGCGCACACAGAGAACTTCTAACACAGAAACAGACACAGACGCAAGAAACTAAGAAACAAGAACAGCAGCAACAACAACAACGGGTGTTAAATAGGCATTGCGGGGGCGTTGCGATCTTGTTCTCTCTCTCTCCCTCTCTCCGGACTCGGGCTCTCTTCAAGTGTTTTCTTCTACGTTTGCTTTCACGTTGCGCTGTTGTTGCTTTTGTACGTATGTGCGGGTTTTCTTGTTCTGTTAGTTAACAGCAACTGTTGTTTTTGCTTTTCTAATCAATTTACATTCACTTTTTTTAATACACTAATAAATACATGTTTATGCCTTTTTATGGCTCGCCTTCCTTGGCCTGTTCTCTGTGGGGGTGTCTCTCTCACTTTTTCTGCGTGTGAGTGTGTGTGTGTATGTAACGAAATTTATGACACAGAAATGTCAAAATTTGTATGCACTAAAAATGTTCGAAATAAACGGTACTTACAGCTTTTGTGCCCTGTACACATTGAAAACTGTTGAAGGTATATGAGTTTGTTGCACATGTTTGTAACAAGTGTTTTTATTATTGAAGACTTTCAATTTAACTTAATTTCAAACTGTCGATAAGTCGCAACCATTTTCTAAAATCGATAAATATCGGATATTCGATTGGGATTTTTGAGCACATACAAATTTGTATGTAAGTTCATGCACAGAAATATTGGAAAACTGAAATTGAAAAACGAAAACTTTTAATAGTTATAAAAGTGTGGCTTTCAATAAGATCAAGCAACTAACAATGAAACTTACTACAGGGTATAACCTAGTCGTACACTACTGCTCACTTATTTTTTCTTGCTATTTTTGGCGCTCATCGAAATGTCAAAGTGAAAGAAAACATTGCATTGGCTATAAATATATAGAAGAAAAAAAAACTATTTATGAGTGGATTTTAATATGCATTTTTCGAGAATTTTTTGAAATATTGAACCATTTTGAAGGTGACTTTCAGGGCTTTCAAATTCAAGCAAACTTAAAAGTGTCCACAAAACAAAACTAAATATTTAGCTAAAAAATCAAAGTAATTTCACGAATAATCCTTTGTTTAACTCTCACTCAATTGAACTCGTTTGTGCTGCTCCTTGGAGCTCCTTTGGGTTCACTTTTGGCCACTTAACCCTTTGGTAGTTGTCAAATCAGCTGCAGTTAAAAACCCACTCACGCGCAACTCCTGTCAAAAGAGCACTCCAAATATTAAGTTTGCGCTCAATGTGAACATACTCAAAATTTGTGCGCTCTTAACTCAACACTTGCGCTCTCGCACAGTCAAAATGTTACTAGCAAAAAAAACTCCAGCAAAATAAACCAATAAGAGCAACAGTCGCTGACGCTGGACTCGCTGCAGACTAACAACAACAACGGAAGCGTCAGCCGTATGCAGAGAGAGTGAGCGAAAGAGAGCGTTAGCGCCAGAGAGCGGCTGTTCGGTTGCTGTCGCTGCCGCTGCCTTGGCTGCCGATTGGAATTTTGGTGCATAACAGCGCCATAACAGCGTATGAACAGAAGCAAAAACAACACCGAGCAAGGCGGACGTGTGCGGCGCATTTTGTTGATAAATTTTTAGAATTTCTGTGCATGAGAGCTACAAACGCAGCAGCAACAACAAACGCAACTATTTCAAAATAGATGTTTACAATAAATACAGAAATATAGGAAAGTTATAAAAATAATAAAATCGTGCAGAGTTGCCTTGCCCGTAGTATTAAAAAAAAAATACAAAAAAGTGTTGAGTAAAATACGTAAAAAAACCAAACAGCAAATAAATAAAAAATAGTAAAGAAAAAACAGTTAAAAATAGCCATTAAATTATGCAACATTATTAACAATTTTATGAAAATCGCGCGCGTTTCAACAGCGACAACAACAACAAACAGCTGTCAACAAAAATAATACAAGCAAAAAAAAAATAACGCAAAGAATTTTGTGTGTGTTTTTTATCAACAACAACAGCAGCGACTTTTAGTTGTTGCTTTTGTTGCCTGTCAATTTTGACGTCTGCTGCCGCTCCACACGTGTGTGTGCGAGTGTGTGTGTGCTTGTGCGTGCCTCTCGCTCTCTCTCTTTCTCTGGCCGTGCCAGTGTGCGTGTGTGTGCGTGTTTCTCGCTTCATTTTGTCTTTAATGTCAGCTGAAAAGCAAAAGAGAAAGAAAACGAATAGTTCGAAGTGTTAAAGAAAAAAGCATAAAAAAATCGTGTTTCAAGCTCGGCGCATTGTTTTATGTTTTTGCCGGCATTTTAATGACGTCACGTCAAGCAACAGCAGCAGCGCAATAACAGCAACAACATCAGCTGCAACAACAACAACAACTGCAAAGTCAGCAAAACCGCAAGCGGCAGAAAATAGCAACAACTAAAACAAAAAAAAACTGCCCAAAAACGCGTCTTTGTTCGTTCTCGCTCTCGCTCTAACTGTCGCCCTGTCCCTGTCACGCTCAGCTGTGCGCGCGTGCAAGCAAATAACGCAAAAGAAGTTAAAAAGTAATAACACAAAAACAACGCGCGAGTCTCGTGTACAACAACAACCACGATAGCAGCAAATAAACAAACAAATTCAGCGACAAGCCAAAAGAAAAGAAAGGAGCCGAAAAGAAAAGAGAGCAGATAAAGCATCATCAGCTGCAGCACAAGGTGTTTATCTATCCATAAGTTACATATTAAGAAATATAGGCCTATAAGTCCATTAATTTATGTACTTTCCATAAGTTGACCGGTTCTAATCTGTGACAGATTTAATTTGTATTTGAGCTTTTCACAGAGTTGATTGAAAGAAAAAAAAAATTATTGTGGAGAAAAGTGCTAAAAATATGGTTATATTCACATGTCTCTGGTTAATTTCACAGAAACAAAGAAATATGACCAATTTTTTTCTAAGTTGAATTTGTTAAGTATTTTGTTGGCACCTTTTTTTACTATAAAAAAAAAGTGCAGAATACACGATTCCAAGTTATAAACAAACAAAAGAATACAAGTTTTAAAATTTACAATTGTTGTATAAACGCCAAAGATATCTAACAAATTAATACAAAGTAAGAATCCAAAAACAACAAAATTTAATTTTCCCAAAATTTAAGAAGCTATGAAGAAACTATGTTTCAAATACCGAAAATTTGAATTCTTATTGTTATATTTGGCTTTCTTTATTAAATATGTTAGTTTTAATGTCTTTTTATCCAATAAGTTTTATTAGAATATTGTAAACTCGTATTGAAATTGTCAAAATTTAAATGTATTAATCATTTATTAATTTCTTAATTTGTTAACTAAAAATCTAGGTCCTCACTAAATATAAAAATATAAAATGTAATCTTGAATTTTGAATCTAAAATAATATTTCCTGAACATTTTTTAATGTTATCTTTCTTATTTTTGAAAGCACATGTTTTTCCTGCAGTTGATTTGAGTTTATTTTTAGCTAGTTTCTTTTAATGCGCTTAGCTCTCCACTTTATTTGTCTATATTTGTCTTTATCGTTAGGCTATATTTTTAAAATCGTTTCAGTTAATTCGTTTACCTCCAGGGCAATAATTTCTTATAAATATGTATAAAATAAAAGCTTTCTGGCCCGAAGCAATACACCGTCTTTTGGCGGGGGCTAATGAACTGTGTGAGCCATTAAAATGTAGTTTATCAGCAAAAAAAATCCTATATATATACACACACTCATATATGGTATTACGTATTATTGCGTTGCGGCTAAAGTCAAGCACAATAAATATTGTACAAAAAAGTATAAAAAGTTTACTTCTATGAAGTCATCTTACAAAGTTTATGAACTTTATTGTTAATTAATCATGCAAGTTCTATTTAAGTCTATAACTTGGATTGTGAAGCGCTCTACAAACTGAGCTGAATTTTAAGTTGGCCACACACACCCACACCCACACACACACACGCACGCACGCACAAATCATGCTTAAATTTAATGCAAATTGCGCTATTTTTATTCCCAAGTAATGCCGCGCAAGGCCTAGGCTACAAATACGTTTTTCACTCCCTTTTTATTATTTTTATTTTATTTTATTTTTTTTGCTTTACTTTGCGCCAGATTTGAGCGGCACTTTGTTGTTATTTTTATATACAGAAATATTTTTTGTTTTTATTTTTTGTTATGAAAAGTCACGTTTTTTTTTTGCCTCTGTTGTCGAGCTCGAGTTGGAGATTTGGTTCTGTTTCTGGTTCTCTGGCGGCGTTTCAAGTGGCCTTTGGCGCAACTTGAAGTTGTAAACATTGAATTTATGCGTTTTTCCAGTTGTAATTTTCAGTGCTACAGTGTTATTATTTGTGTTTTTGCTTTCAGTTTTACTGTATTTTTATTTTTTTTTTTATTTCTGTTTTTCATTATAATTTGTTGTAATTTATATTGTTTACAATTTCTTTGCGCTGAATTCAAAGAAAGCAAAACTTTGAAGCATTTAGTATATTTGTCATTTCTCTTTGCTGTTTTTGTTTTTTTTAAGCTTCCGTCCCCCGTCCAAACAGCTGTCAAAATTTAATAAATGAGTCGAGCAATCGCTTGGAAAATGCCACATAAATTGCTGTCTCTGTTGAATGGCGATATTCGCCTTTCGAACGCCACTGACAAGTCATTCGCTTTAAACAAAAAACCAAAACACCAAATGAACCCCAAAAAACTGAACCAAAAAAAAAAAAAAAAAATAAAACATGAACAACAAAAAGTAAACTCAACTAAAATGTGAGAGGTGAGGCCGAGACCAAAACTCTCAAGTCTGAGTACTTGGCATGACTAATCGATTCGATTTTTCGCCCAAAAAGTCATGGTAAACTCAGACACTCAAAAAAAAAAAATATGGTATATTGCCCAGCATTCGCATTTGTGGCTTTTTTGCGTCGCTTCGTTTACACCGGCCGGCCCTTCGTGTCCCCTTCAGCTCCCCCCTTATAACGACAATAATACATAAATATCGATAGCTTTACTATGCAGCTTTTCATACAAATTTTACTTCATTCGTTTTGTCTTCGCCGCCCTCAAAAAAATCTTAAAAGTCATTGGACAAATTTTGTGAGCTCTTCAAGTGCCAGCGACGACATTCGAAATTGCAATTTGAATGATGCGCTAAACGCGACGACTGCTTGAGGGTTCAACTATAAACTCTATGAACTGTCAAAGGCGGTAAAATTTATTTATAATCACATCACATAGAAATATTGAGTTAAATTGACCATTATTAGTCAATTAAAAATGTGTTGAAAATATGGTTTAACTTCACGCAAATAAACTAATTTTAAACAAGTTTTTGGTTAGTATTTTAACGTGTTTAAAAAATGTATTAATTTTATATATATTTTTATAATTTGGCTGTAGGGCTAATCGCAAAATGTTCTTTGTCTTTGCTGTCGATGTATGAACATATAAATTTGATTTACCCGCAGAATTTCTCTATTTATATATTAGTTATTAAATTTCCAAAAAATATATTTTTTTTTCTACAACTAACCGCATGGGAACTATAGCTTCTAACCACATCGATACCAAACTTTTTTAAGTCGAAATATAAAAATAATTAATAAGCATTCTTTTTCAATTACACATTTTCATTCTTATAAAGAATTCCTATAAACAATTCCTGTTAAATGAATGTAATATATTCCGACAAGTTGCTCGATTACTTGACTATAAGTAAAATAAAGAAAAATAAGGGACAAATTAAATTAAATAAATTCAAAAATAGAAGTGTATTATTTCTGGTAAATATATGAATTACTTGGTATATGGAAAAAAAAGCTGAAGATTTGTAATTGTTTTTTTCTCCGCAACCTATACTTGCAAAAACTAATTACGCTCGCAATCCGAAGAACAGCACAAAGTGTAACAAAAAATAATTACACAACTTGAACGAAATGTTTTCGATTAGCTTTTTTTAAAATGATATAAAAGTTGTTGGTTTGATTTTCCCAATTGCCTTGCGCAATGCACTCATGAAAGCGAATTCGTATAATTTACATTGCAACTTTATCCAATTATATTGAAAGTTTCATGGCAAATGCAACGGCAGAAGTGCAGTTATGCTGCTTAGTTATACATTAATTCCTGGACTAATTTTCCCCTCTTTTTAAGTGCTGCTTCTTTGCTAATATACCGCAATGAAATTGATGTTTTAATTAAAGTCCAAAATTAATTAGAGCGGCACAGTGATATCATCAAATGTTGATTAAATTGGAAAAGTCCATGCAGAAATTACGAATAGAGATTACTAAAAAAGTAGCTAATTAAATTGTTTGTATATATCTGCTCGATATTCGTACTATGCTTTGGAACTGCATTCGTTTAATATCAATATTCGGCATTGTCTGTTTTCTTTCTTTGCGGCACATAAACATTTTGTTTTCTATCAAAAAATTTGGTGGCTGCTGCTTCTTGATTTTTATTTTTATGTATTTTTTTCTATTCATTTTTGTTGCGTGTTTTTTTTTTCTTTTTGATATTTTGAAACATGTGCTCGCCGTTTTCTAAAAATATCACAAATTTTCGCCTCTAAACGACGCAACAACAAATGGATTGAAGCATAAAATAAAAATGAAACAACAATAATTATATTTCATACAGCTGGAGAGCTTACATGTATTATAATATTATAACATTATTATTATTATTATTATTATTTTATTATATTAAAATTGTGTAATAAATATAGAAATTAAAGCATTAATTTTCTATTTTATTCACTCCTAAAATAAATATAACGTTTTTATTTTCGAACATATATAGAAACAAAGTATTTATATATATTATGCATAACTATATGTATACTGAAAAAAATAAATGAAAAATATATTTCAACGCGTTCTCCTCTTTGCGTTTTTCCCTTCGCATCTTCGGCCTTTGGGCCCAAATACCGCCGGCAGCTGTTGTACACTTTTGGATGTATCTGCAGCTGTGCATCGCATCGCAGTGTCCCAAAGCCCCACTGGCTGTACCAGCTAACAAACGTACCAAACGTACCCTCCCCTCCGCCCCCTTTCATTTTGCTGCCGCAGCGATTCCCCCCATTTCGGGCTGCATTTTGGAAACGTCGGCACCAAAAATAAGTTTTTCGTGCATGAAATTTTTGGCAGCCAAATGCAACAGCAGCAGAACAACAACAACAACAGCTGCTGCTGCTTCTGCTGCCTCATTTACATAAGCAGCGCTGTCTTAACCCTTGGCTGGGCCAGTGTGCCCAACCGCACCCCGTTCCCCGCTTCATGCTAAATTGAGATCAATTGAAAGCGAAATTGATTGTTTAACCTTTTCTTAAAGCGTCCACGGTCGGGGGAGTGGAGTTGGGCGTTGTGGGCGTGGCCGGACCGCTGCTGCTGCTGGTGTCTGCAGGCTGCTTAAACAAATTGGTTCAAAGTTTATTTCAATCTCATTTGCTGTGCGACGCATTTATCAAACGCACTTGGGTAATTTTAATTATAATTTTCTCATTCTCTCTTTTAGCAATTTTTACTATTTAAAAATTATTTAGAAAGCAAAAAACATTTTTTTAAAAGCGAAATTAATTACGGCAAAAATGTATTTACAAATGGTTCATGCCACAAATTTCAATATTTAGTTCGTGTGTGTGTGTGTGAGTATTTTAAGATAAGCACAAGTTTATGAAGATGCCAAAATTTATTATACGAGTGCATGTTTCATAAGACCAGAGAGAGTAAGGCTGAGAGAGAGAGAGAGCGAGAGAGAGAAACGCTTTGCTCTCATGCTCTCTTTAAAAAGCTGCTTAGCCGTTGGCATTTATGAAATTTTGTTTTATTTTATTTATGTTTTTTTTTCATCTTCCTCTTGTTCGATGGCTCTGCTCTCTCAGATGAATATTGTTCGCCTCCAAATATATACAGATTTTAGACTCTGACGTAATTAGCTGCCGCAAGAAAGAACTTTTTTGTTTATTTCAATAGTTGTTGTTCATTTGAAAAAGAGAATAAAACGTGACAGAAATTTGAGCAATTAGGAAATTAAAAAAGTCTTTTTTGCAAAACAAAATATATGAAAGAGCCGCTTTCAGATTAGATTATATTAGACTGGAGTGGAGTTGTTTAGGTTTATCTATGCATAATTGTTATAAACTACCACGCAAAGTTTGAAAGCTGATTAATTATGTCCCCACTTTGATAATAAAGTTTTTCTTTGCAAAAGATAAAAACCTAACAATCACTGAATACCAATAAAGTCTTTGCAAACTGCATACTTATTCTCTGCAAATGTTTATAAAAATTCTGAAAAATTCAAGCTTGCTATGTTAAAAGTTACAATATTCTAGGAAGTTATATTTTGTTACTATAACGAAATACAGGAATTTTATGTTTGCAGATTTGCTATAACAAATACAAAAATGATGAGCAAAATTGAGCTACTTATGGTTTGTCCTGAATTTTTAGCTACGATTCCTTACAACTTCTTGTAGTATTGGAATGGATTTTTCTGTGAATTTACATTTGCTTGAATTTATACTTTATGTAGTTAATAAAATATAAAAAAAAAAATACAATGTCAACAAATTAAAGTTGGGTGAATATTTTTCATACATTTGAACAACTTTTTTATTTGGCTCTCTTTATGTGTTGGCAAATATATTATTTTGTTTTGGCTGCGGATAAAATAATTCGATCTGCCCGCACAATTTCTCTATTCGATATCAACATCATTAAGATTTCCAGAGCAGAGCGCTGAATCATCGTGCAGCGTTTGCATTTCCAATAGCTTAACGCTTCATTCCAACATTGTTTACGCTTTTGGCACGTTTTATGAGGTCCCCCGTACCATATATGTGTATAGGGTATAGACTGAGTCGCTTCAGTTCGTAACTTGACACTTTGGCTAAATGACATTTTCCTACCATATTTAAATCTGACTAAAAGCATTTGTTACAGCAGCATGAAAAATTCAATTGTTGTTCGGCGCTCTCGCCCCAAAAATAGAGAGAGATGTGATTGTCTGGCCAACAAATAGATGTCGACGGCTTTTAAGAAGCCCACGCATTGAGAAATGCGAAATTAATTATGCACGCCAAACTATGACAGTGTCAATTAATTAGCTTAATGTCAAGTCCAAATTTTTAATTGTGCTCAAACTGAAAAACCTGATAACGCCTACAAATCTCAATCTGATAAAATAATGAAATAATGTTTATTTATGATTGCGTTGATGATCAAGTTAAGGGCTATTGAGTCATCTTTGACATTTGTTTCTGGTGTTTTTCTTGTTTGTTTCTTCTTGCATTTGCAAATGCTTATCTTTGGGAAGTGCAGGACTGAGTTGTGGGATGGGGCGGGCAGCCATATAAGCTCTGGTATTTAACTTTTATCTAATCGCATTTATTGATAGCAACAATCGAAGCCCTTTCCACTTGGGGCTTCATTGTTTGAGCTTTTTGCGTTATATTTTTTTTCTCTTTCACCTATTTTGTGTTGTTAAATATATATATACTATATGTGTCAGAGGAGGGTTGGCCGTTGGGTGGTGGTGGTGTTGTGGCTTATGTTGTATAATGTTGCAACACAGCGGTTACTGACCGTTGCCGTAAGCCTTGCTACGGCTTCCAGCGGCAGCGTGTTGCATGCGCATTCGAGTTGCCCCTGGAGCCGCCACAGGGCAACATTTGCCCTGGTTGGTTTTTCGTTTCTATTGCGGCCGCCGATTATGTGAGGGTTTTAAAAATAGCCAACTCTGAATACGGTGTACGCGGCCATACGGGCCACACACGGAAACTCACAATTGCATTTTGTTAGTCAGCTTTCGGTTGCCTGAAGTCGGCTGCTAATCACTTGCCGAGAACCTATATACGAACCATGCATGTACTATAAATACAAAACACGACTTAACGAGTGCGTCGCATATCTAAAAAAAAATAAAAAATAAACACTACAATATGTATATTTAAGCACATATATGGAATGAGTTTTCACAGCAAGCTGTGAACTGCGACGTCGTCATCGACGTCGTCGTCGTCGACTGTGCTCTTATCAGCAGAGCGCTCTCGATTCCATAGGCGCTATAAAAAGTGGGGCATGTGGGTTAAGCGGCACGCCTGAAATTGCTAATTGAATAGGAAAACTAGTTTGAGAGAATTCATTCTTTTGTTCTAAGGCCAACTTGTATCGAAAACTTATTTATAACAACAGCAATATTTGAAAGTATCACTGAACTAAGGTATTTCAAATGATTAATTAATAATAATTGAAGTGGAATATACAGAAAACTTCCTATTTAAGTAAACAGTCATCGATTGTTTTATTAAATTAATTCATTCATTCATTTATTATTTATATATAGAAAAATAAACAAATTATAAACGTGCACTTCATAAATAATTTTTTGATTATTGATTAATTATCGATTTATCGATAGAGTCTTATTGAGGTGCTTAATGCTATATAGTACAAATATTTATATTCATGGTATATACCAAAAATATATATTTCCTTTTAATGCTGTAGAGTATTGTTACTTCAAGTTAAATACTTAGTAAATGTATTTATTTTCGATAGATCAATGAAGTGTAGAGTACTAACGTTTTACACAGCATTCTGAAATAAATTAACAAATTCATCAAAAGAGGCTGTAGCGAAAGGAAAATCCCATCGGTCAGTTTTCATTCAATGCAAATGTTTTCAGTTCGATTTGTTTATTAACCGCTTTGGGTTGAACGTATTATAAAGTTAATCTTTAGAAAGATTTTCAAGGGGCTGTTGGCATTTTGACGTGGCCAATTTTTTTTTTTTTTTTGTCATAAGCTATTCAAATATATGTGGAACCCATTTGCACCTATTACCGGGTAATTGTTCTCGCATGTGGAACAATTTTTTCGACTCATTTCAACGGACACAGCTGCTGTTTTACTTTTTCTTCCTCTTTTTTTCGGTGTTGGAACAGCTTACATAAATACGAACAATACGAATGAATATGAATATAAGTATGTGAATGCAAATATTTAGTGAGTTTGTGTTAACAGCTATAAAAATTAACAGTTTTCGATTTCAGTTCAGCTGCTCTTCAGAGCAGCAGCCTCTGTCACTCTCTATTTGCTCTTTCTCTCTCTATTTAACCTTCAAAAAAAAAAAGAAGAAACAAACACAAAAGAAAAGTAAAAAAAAATTGTGTTACCAAAATTTAATACAAGACTTAAAACTTGTTGAACTTGTTTGGTCTGTTTTTTTTTTTTTTTTGTTTTGTGGTTTTGTATCTTTTTCTTTAGTCTTTGCGTATAAAGCAATTTGCATCTTGCCGTTTTCGTTTTTTTTTTTAAGTAATTTTTATTGTTTTGTCTTGTGCCTCCGGTTTATTTATTAATCTTTTTTTAATCGCAGTGCAGGCGCAATTAGCAATAAATTAATATCCTTATATAAGTATATATATATACAATTTTATATTGCAAATTAACGAGCTCGCCTGAAGGTTGTTTCTAGGTCAACGGATGTTAATGTCATCGAGTCATCGATATCATTGAAAACCTTCTTCGATTATTCTTGGCCCACATTTGTGAAATACATTTCATTGGCCACTACTTAGTTGTAGGCAAGTTTATTTTTGTAAGCGTTTTCCACACACACACACACACGCTCGGCTGCCCATAAATTTCCCAGTATCCAAAACTGCGTCAATGACATGCCTGGCATTAGCTCTGTATCTGTAGTTGTAGATGTATCTGAATCTGAATCCGTATCCATATCTATATATATGTATATATATCTATGCATATATATATTTGATGCTCAACATGTCCGCTTTGCTGGTTCTATTTGTGTGGGCGCTGACTGCGTTGTTTAAAAGTTTCTCTATTTTTATTTTTCTGATTTTTATATTTCTGCTGTGTCAGTGCGATCGGAAACAGTTTTCAGTTTTTCAGTTAAAAAAGCATTAGAAGAAGAAGAAGTTGTACGGGAATTATTTAAATACACGCCATAAACATTAGCTACAACCCACACAGGCCACAGCAGACGTGTTTCGTCTAAAAAATCAACTCGTAAATTAAGTTAGAATTTATACTTTATATTCTGCTTCTTCCCGCTTTTTGTTGTTGTTGTTATGCTTAATTATTTATTTTGGATATCAACTTGAAATACGGAAAAGCAATTTGCAGCTGACATCATGCAGGCTTCAACAGCATATCACAAAATCAGACAAAATACATATCAGTATAAATATATATAGTATATATCCACCGGCCAAGCAACAATTTAAGAAATATAGCAAAAACTAAAATTGTATTATAAAATTATAAATGCGTTTTTTAGCTTTTGTTTTTGGTTTTTATCTTTTTAAAAATAACCAAAGATAATATACTGCAAATGTATTGGCATTCATATCTGCATGTATGTGTGTGTGTGTGTGTGTGTGTGTTTGTGTGTGTGTATGCCACACAAATTGATATCTCTGAAAGGCCAGATAGCAATATATGTATGTGGCATTTGGTAGCTAACCAAAAACTGTTTTACCTATTGCAAATGCTGTTCAAGGCTGTGCGTGGGAAATCATAAATATTAAAATGGAAACAAACTTGTACACAATATTAAAAAATAAAACTATTTTAAACTATAGTTTGTTCTATATCTAAATAGTATAAAAAACCTGTAGGGACTCAGAATCAAAATTTGAAAAATATTTTTAATACTCATTTTAAGGATGTATTTAATTACTACTTAAATTTATAATTTAGACGAAATTTTTATATATCATTTGATCATTCATTATTTGCCCTTTATTAATTTTATATTTCAAGTATATTAAATATTTTGAATTTTTTAGTGCAAAAGCATGATTAAGTATTGCCACACCTGGTTACATTTGGCAATTGTATTCGTGTTTATTTATCTAACTCCAAAAATAAAAGCTCAAATACAAATTAAAACGTTTCGGTTATTAAGTTAAATTTAATCAAAGAAAGTTATCTTTATACACCCAATTTTAAAAAATGCTATAAAAAATGCTCTGTTCGAACTTTGGCATTCGCTTTCGGCATTTCTGAAGGTTGCAACAGAACACACAGCACCCTGATTAACTTACTTTCGTTTGGGTTTGAATGAAAAGTTTGATTCATTCGCGAGGCGGCAGATAAGATAAGATTGTCAACCGCACAAAACAACAACAAGAAATTAAATGCCAAAACAACAGAGAAAACAATCAAAGCAGAGAATAAAACAAACGACAGCAAATGAAATTTGTGTGGCGTCATCGATGATTGAATCATTTTTACATTTTGCAATTTATATTTCTCAGTTTGACTAATTTTATAAACATTGCTCATTATTATAATATATATATATATACATAGGTATATAAATTTATACGATTAATTGTCCGGTCTACGTTAATTCAACCTTTTTTACAGTAATATTTATAGGCATTTTGTAATATTTATAATGAAAATCCATATAACAAAACATAAAGCAATTTGATCGGTAAGTGCGTTTAAATTTTTATTCGCTTTGCTAAGGACGCGTAGTCAGCACGATAAAAAGCATATATATTTATATATATATTTAATATTAGACTTCATAGAAGATTTGCCGCGCAATAAATCAAATATTTTGATATCTCTTATCATAAGAAATGCCTTAAACTAGCTCTACTTTTATGTAGACCAGTGTCTCTCTCTCTCTTTGTCTCTCTATTTGTATGTTGCTTATGCTATCATAAAATAAGAAATATTATTTTTAGTTGGTATTTTTGTTTTTACGTACTTACTTTACGCTGAAAGCTACCAAAAAAAAAAAAAATAAAATCAAATGCCGCTGGGAAACCAAAAATGATACCAAATATAAGTACTATATACTATCTATATATGATAATCTCTTGTATATGGAAAAACTTGGCGCACTTTATTTGTAGTTTGTCAATGTGCATTGCTGCTGTTATGGGCCGTGCTTGGTTTGGTTTTTCTCGCTGTACGATAGAGCGCAACGAGTCTTAAAAACACACACAACAAAAACCATTTATTTATGTGGCAACTCTGTAGCTGCGGCTGTTGCCTGTTTGCCTGCCTGGCATATTTGGCTGCAATGCGGATGATGCTGTTGCTGCTCACGCTCTATATCTAGATATATATATATTTATTTATACCATAATTGCCACAAAAAACATATACAATTATCCTAGTGATTATATAATAAGTCATACAAACACAAGTTAAGGAAACTTACAATCAAATATAATTTCTTCATTATACCTAATTTTTTAACACTTCAAAATTTATTTTTTTTGTTGCGTATATTATTAGAGAGCTAGCTTAAGATAAAAGGTCACGAAATTCTTGCTGTACTTTGGTTTCTACAAAACCCAATATTTGTTAGAGCTGTAATGAAATTTGAGTTTAAATTTGGGAATGAATTGTTAAAATAGTCAGCTTATTGGATCAATATCTATTGGTTTTGACAAATTGTAAAAAAGTTTAGATATGAATTTATGTTAATTAATTTATTTATTTAATCAAATGAAATTGCAATAAAATGTGAAAAACTAATTAGATACAAAGATAGCTAAAGGTTACAATTTTAAATATTTTAAATAAAGTTTATATTTTAAACAAATATTCTACACATTTTTTCTATTTATTTGTTTAATTGAATTTAGTTTTATTTATTTTAATGCACTTTACACTTATTCAGCTCATTGCATCCCCACATTGAAAACTAACTAAAGCTCAGATTTGCGCGCTACTAACCAAAAATTCGATCAGTATAACACACACACGCACACACACTCATCCATACTCATTCACTCATAACAACAACTGCTCTGTCTTTCTGTCTGTCTCTGTCACACTCTATCTCTGTTTCTGTCTTGCCAATGCGCGTGTGTTGGTCAATTTCGAAATATCCAAAATGCAGCGTTAACCAAATTTTTGGTATACACCTAAACGTCTATTTCTCTTTTTTATTCTCATTTCAGATAATGTAAAATCAGCGTATGCTCAATAAAGAAAAGCTTACACAAAACAAAAAACAAATATTAAAAAAAAAACTGCTAAACTTACAAACAATAATAAAATTAAAGCGTATTTATATATATACAAATATATATACACAAACGTTCGTTCGAATCAAAATTAAACTATACAACTCTTAGCCAAGAAAGGCTTCAAGTACCCCAAGCTACCAGCTATCCCCAAGCTTTGTAAACCAAAAAACAAAATAAATAAATACCAACAGCAAGTGTAAACGCTACAACAAGAACTCATACAAAACGCTACCATCTATGCTAAATATATATATGTATACCTTATATATATAGGTGCTGATCTGTGCTAAGAGCTGTTTATCTTAAAAAAAAAACCAGAAAGTAAACAAAAATATTATTCAAAGCCAACGTCATAAAGTAAAACGCGCAACATTTCTAGTCGCCAGCTTAGCTATCTATAAAGTCTCCCCAGCTTAAAAAAGAGAAAAAACTATATAGTTATCTATATATATACATATATATTGTAATACTGAAGAATTGCCGCTGCGATGGCCAACGTTGTTAATATGAACAGCCTGCTCAATGGCAAGGACTCGCGCTGGCTGCAGCTGGAAGTGTGCCGCGAGTTTCAGCGCAACAAATGCTCGCGCCAGGATACGGAGTGCAAGTTCGCCCATCCGCCGCCCAATGTTGAGGTTCAGAACGGCAAGGTTACTGCTTGCTATGACAGTATCAAGGTCAGTATTAAGCCAACCGTATACCTATATATATATATATAGAAACCTCAAATACCCCAAATCCAAATCCACATGAACCCATTACCACTTTGCTTCTATCGTGTCTATGTATGGAATGTAGCTTGTAAGCTTTTATATTTTACTTTAATTCATCATGGCTTTAGTACTCTACCCCAACCACAATGAGCCGCCAATCCACCCAACCAAAAAAATAAAACACCCCCACTGCATTTAAGGGCCAGCCCCATAATAAAAACTGATCTTGTCGCGCTTTTGTTGTATGTGCTTTTGTGCTTTTACCTTTTTTTTTGTGAATTATTTTTTTGGTATGTACTCTACATATAGTTGAAGTTTAGTGGCTGTCTCTCTGTCTGCCATATTTTCCCCTTTCTGTAAGTCCCTCTCTCAATCTGTCTCTGTCTGCCACTGCTGCTGCCCACTTGCCTGCATTGTGCGCTTTTGACCCTAGGCCTGAGAGAGCCTTTGAAAGCTTGCGCCTTATCCTTAGGCCCGGCTGCAGCTTTTGTCTCTGCGCTTGCGAATGGGGTGTGCCTTTGCTTCTTATAGAGGGTGTGCTTAGCGCCAGAGAGACCGAGTTTTTTTTTCAATAAATCATATAAAAGAATGAACGAATCGAAAATGAATCAATTGTTTCAGAATTAAAACGGTATGAATCGTGTGTAGATCATAATTATTAAATCAAGTGCAAAGTAAACTTCCAAAAGGAATAATAAATAATACAATTTGAGTGGTTTTAGGCGTCGCAACTTTTCGACATGGATAACTACAAGGTAAACATAATACAACTATATATACTTATATTAAAATATTATATTACTACTATATTTAGTATTGAAATTAAAATTTAAGCATCGTTTAATAACTTAGCCTTTATATTGTTTCCGGATTTTAAACACATTTATATTACTTTACTTTTTCTACACAGATTTTAAACTTTTGTGTCTTTTGAAACTGTTGCCATCCAAATTGTTTGTTCAAACTCAACAAAAAGTTCAATCTATTGATCAGTTTCAGGAACACGCTTCCTCTTGCCCTCTTGTCACTTGTTTCTAAGCTCTTTTGACGTTGTTCAACACAAAATCAAAGCATATTTTCTGGCGTCCCTTTTCGATGTCCTCTCCACTTTTTCGCCATTCAATATTGAATTTTCGCCTCTGAAACGCGGAAAATTAGCTCGGAAAAAAATTGTAAAGCAACGCACAAAAACAAAAGCGTCAAAGCCGCAATTGTTTTTTTTGTATCCCTTTTTAAAATAATTTTTTCCGTTTTTAAGCAATTTTTTTGCGCTCAGCTTGACGTCCCCAGCAACTGCAACAATAACAACAACGAAGGAAAAACAAAGGGCGACAATACCTTGACAATGTCGTGGGCTATGCGGAAAAATTAAGTTGCCCCGCTTGTTGTTGTTGTCTGGTTTATTAAACTTTTTGTTTCTCTCTCGCATGCCAACAATGTTGGCAACACAAACAGCGACAACAACTATGTGGAGTGGCAACATAAAGTAAAGTATTTTATATATAGTACTTGCTTAATGCTGACAAAATGCCGCCGTCGAACGTCATTATCAGCATTATTATGCTCATCATCGTCAAATTTGTGACAGCATAAAAAATTACGTTTTTGAAAATTTTCACAGTCGCCTTTTTTAGGCGTCAGCCATTTGCCACTTGTTTGGTTAACGGCTGCGGCGGCCGCTTTTGTTATTTTAACAAAACCCCAAAGCGTGGAGTCGAGCCTTAAAGTTGGGCAGCCCCTAACCTCGCCCCGCCCCACCCCCCTTCGTCTATCCCGCGTCGAGTGTGCAAACAATAGTTAAAACTGATGTTTGTAAGGAGCTTGTTGTTGTTGTTGTTACTGTTGTTGGGGTACTTTTGTACTTTTCACGCCTGTCCTCACGAGCAGCGCCCTTAATTGAGCCACTGCCACAGTTAAGGCTGAGGTCCTTTAAGTAGTCCTTGTTCCGCTGTTTCCCCTCTACTAGTCTTCCTTTTTATTCGCCCGCTGTTTGTTTTGACAGGCGCTTTAATAAAAATTTTCAGATCCCTTAAAATGTATAATTATATGTCAGATGCTGCGACATATTTTATTCGAACTTATTTTTTTTTGAGCTATAAATTTAAAAATATGCTGTATATTACTTAATCTTATATTAGTAATATTAATTTATCCATTTCAGATTAATCCATATATATTTGAATAATACAAAAAAAAACCTGAATTTGAAACTTTTAGTTTAAACAATTTTCGATCTTTGCATCGAATTCCAGAGTTGGGTATCTTTTAAGATTTTGATAAGCACAGGCAGCCAATTTACGTTTGAAAATTTAACTTAAGCTCGTCCTCTTCCGTAGAAATCTCTTAAACCTGTGGCAATTACTTGGCCCAGGCCACAGCTGTGGCGAGTGATAAGCTACTTTCTGATACAGGGCAAAAAATGAGTTCGCCTCGAATAGCCTGTAACAGCTGCAGGCTTAAAATGCGAATAAAAAGCGAAAGGACATGCCGACATACACATACACAGATATGTGTATGTAGGTATATGGAGGAGTTGTCAGTATATCCCCCATTGGGGCAAGAGTTTGTGCCTGCTAGGCAGCTGGCAAATAAAGCTCAGACATTCATTGCCCACAAATTAATTGTGTTATCCTATTAATTAACTATGCAGTAAAGTTGCCGAGCAATTTGGTTCGCTGAGCGAGTTTTATTTTATTTCATTTTTTTTTGCCCAGCAGCATGACGTGCACAATTTTCTTTTCCTATTTTTTGTTTTATGTTTTCAGGCTTTGAGTGCTGTAATTGTAGCTGAGTGTGTTTGTACTCATTTTCACCTCTTTTTCCCCAGAGTAGGTGTGTGTGTGTGTGCTTGACACACAAAACGGGAGGCATGCGGCATGTTGGGGTTTAAATGTATAACGAACTTAAACGTGCAAGTAACCAGCATATAATGGATGCCAACCAGTTTAAGGACAAGAGGCCTACGGGTGCCACATACCTGTGTGTATGTGTGTGTGTTTGGGGGTGGGTGTGTGTGTGTGTGTCTGTGTGCAACAACTTTTTCCATGTGGCCACGACACTAATTTATAGTTAAGTTGCCGCATTGTAGACTTTCTAATGGCATTTGCTGGGAGTTCCCGGATCTGGAGAGAGGTGGGTGCGGCATGTCACAGGAAAGCTTTTTAAAAACTTAAGTTACGTTCGTTTCTATAAAATATATGTCGCAAACTGGGTCAATGGCAGATTGTTGTGCTTCTAATGCTGTTATCCGACCGTAAATATATTATTCATGGTTATCCCATGTTAGTTAGATTCTTTTCATGCATTTGTTAAATGCTTATTAGTTTAAATAAGGCAAAGTTAGCATTTAATTACTTATCCGGTTTTATCCGAATTTATCCGTTTTTCCACTAAATTTGCCTTTATTTGTAAGTTGTGTATAATAACAGATTAATTTTCGCATCTCTCTCTTTAAGAAGTATTCCACATCATCCTCAGACTGTTTTCTGAAAATTGTCAACTAATCGACCAAAGAGTTTCTATCCTTTGAGCATATCCCTTATCCGGTATTGTCCAGATTATGCTCTGCTGTTTTGGCAAATTGTTCAACGAAAAGTTGACCCTTTTATAAATAAATTGGCATCATTTTACTGTTAATTTCCTCTCAATTTAATTTGACCACAATAAGCCAGCTGAAAATGGCACACACAAGCTACAAGCTAAAAAAATGTGTAGAGAAAAAAAATGGCGCGCTCACAAGGAGTAAAAATCGCCATGGCCACAACATAAAACATTTTCCGGTTTATAATTTTCTTGTCACAACAATTTTCACGCCATGCTCGGGCGCCGTCCTCTTCGCCAGCTTCGTGCCTTTGGCTGGTTTTGGTGCCACTTTATCCGGCTGGCTTGGCCGCATTTTTGCGTCCTTTCGCCTTTCGCGCGCTTTTGCTACTTAACCAACTGTAAAGCTCTCGGCCATATTGTGTGGCACCTTATTTTTCTATTATGTTTTCAACACTGCCGCTGCAACATATTTTCCACGCTCCACGCTGCCCCCGGCCAACACTAGCCGGCCAACAAAAGTCAAGTTTCATGCCATGCAAATTATGAGCTGAGGCAACAAATACAACAAAAAAAAAAAAATAAAAATAAATACAAAATAAATAAAAAATATAAGATGAAAAAAAAAAGAATATGGCGCGCCGCAAAAGAAAATGAAAATGGCAACTCTTCCGCCACAAAGCGAGCGACAAAAAGGCGCCTTGAAGGGGGTCGGGGAATTGGGCGTTGAGGGGCTGCTCGCTTGCCCAGAAAGTAAATCCAAACAATGTGCGCGCCGCTCTGAGGCCATTTTGTTTTAGTTTTTCGTCACGTTGTTTATTTCTATTCCATTTTGCAGTTGACGCTCGAATTTCCGGCCGCCTGCGGCTCGTGTCAGTCGGAAATACTTTGGTAATTTAATTTTAAAGACAACAGGAACTGACTTGCAACTTGCCCTCGCGGTCTCTCGCCCAAAATTCAATGTCATCCAATTATTTTTAATTATACATTCATTTTCATTTGCTCTATGCACTATTTCTTCAAAGTTTGCTTTTGGCGAAACCAATTTGCCATTAGACTAGAATAGCATTGAAATCGAATCAAATCAACACAAAGCCATACAAAATTCACGATATATTTATCGTAAACAATAAAAAAGATAAAACTCCTCCCAAAAAAAATTGAATATCCAATTTAAATAAAAAATAATATATTTTTTTGCGAGTCCATCTCAAAGCTGCCAACTAGTGGCGAAATAGAGCGCACAATGGCGAAATGGAGAGCTCTCGACTTGCCTCAATAGTTTGGCTAAAGTGTGCCCTGAATGACAGCAGTAAAGCCAAAATGAATGAATGAATGAACGACCGAGCGAATGAATTGAAAGAAAGAAAGTAAGCAAAACTTTCTGTGGCTGTCAGCCAAACCAAAAGATATTGCGAATTGCGTGAGCGCAACTAAAAAATAATTTTAACTCATAATATAAAAGCAATTTTGTAGCTGTAGCGATGAGTTCATCGAATGCTCAATACAAAGTCAATGCAACTGCGAGTTGTTGAACCAAAGTGTCGAAATCTAGCTTGAAATTGTAATCAAAAAATTTAATAAGTTACAGAAATTATTTAATAAGGAATATAAAAAATATGTAAATATCTTGGCGCGAATTCTTGTTATATAAGCACTATACGATTTTTACAAAGCACGTTTAACATTCACTTACAACTAACTTGTAACTGAGCAAAATGCAACTCTTTTTTTTCTGTTTATAATAAACAGCTTTTGTCCGCCTCGCAGATTAATTTCACTTAATTAATGCTTGAAATGGCAATTTAAAAGTTCATTTTGCTGCTGCTTGACACATGTCTGGTTGCTACGAGCAATCCGACATAATCCCTGGTATAGCAGCTACCTCTTAAGCTGTACGAAAATCTGTGTTCAAGTGGCCGTTGCCCCCACATGCACGGACACACACACATACACGCACACACACACACAGACAGACAGAGGAGACGCCCGCTAATTTGTTATGCCTTACACACGTTGCACTTTCAAATTCCGCAACAAACTTCAAGTCAATAACTCAGCAGCTGGTTGTCAGGAGGCGCCTGCAGAAGCTGCAGCACTTAATGCATTATGCAGCAGCCAGTTGTGGCATGTCCTTGCGTAGCAAAAGTAACTGCTATGTGGGCGGGAGGAGGCAGGAGGCAGGAGGCAGGAAGGTGCTTGCACACATGTGTGCAGTCATTTTGCAGTTGCTGAAACCTACACAATTCATTCGTCCTGGCTGCTTCCGGCGTCCTGCGACCGGAACGTGACTGCTGCAGCAACCAACAGCAGCAGCAGCAGCGACAGCGGCGGCAAATCGAGCGGGCATGGCATGTCTTAAATAAAATAAATGGCACATTATCAATATAAACAAGAGGAGGACGTCGCGTACGCGAGCTGCAAGCGTAAAGTTGTTAAGTTACTTAAGCCAACAAATGAAGCAACAGACGCAGGTTCGGGGGGGGGGGGGGGGGGGGGGGGGGGGGGGGGGGGGGGGGGGGGGGGGGGGGGGGGGGGGGGCCGCCAACCAACACCCCGAACTTCCTTCTGGCTGCACCCTGACCAACAAACAAATTTGGCTGCAGCTCCCAACCCCTGCCCCGTTCATTCCGCACACAAACCCTTTTGCATTTCTTTTCTTCATACTGCATAAGGGTGCAAAAACCTTGGCCAAGCAAATAAAAACTAATGCCCGTCCACGATGAATATAAATGCGCCGACTTCAGCTGCAGCTTTGCAAAAACTTATCGCAGAGAAATGTCACAAGTTTTCCTCTTCTTTTCCTATTTTTTTTGGTGGGGCTAGCAAAGTTATCGTATGGTGCCACGCCTGTGGGCGTTAATGCACTAGCTCGCACAAAGTGTCAAAAGTGCATATGAAAATAAGTTGAAGGCAACGGGACAGATAACTTTTGCAGGCTTTCGCCTGTCAACAATTTTGATTTCCATTGGATTTGTCCAAAATTCATTTCATGTGATGTATTATATATTCATATGATTGTCAGTCAAACGGACATGTGCTGGCATCGGCAAAGAGTTAGAAGGGAGCGACTGTCAAGTAGTTGAAAAGCTTCCCAAAAAGTTGTTGGGCGCTCGCTTTGTGCGAGTGTCTAATGGATTATTCGTATAATGTTCTCGTTTCAAATTGGATTAGCAGCAAAGAATGGCAAATTGACTTAAGATGTTGTGCAAGAAGCAATAAAAGTCAACGATAAATTAATTGGAATATGTGAGTTAAAAAATAGACAAAAGAGTGACAGGAAAGCATATTTAATATACTAAATAAATATGGTATAAAATAAAACATAATAATTTAAGTATAACCAATATTAAAAACTAAATTTGAATACAATATTATTTTAGCAAAAAACAAAAAAATAATTATTTGTTGAATATAAATTTCTGATAATTTTAAAAAGTTTGAGGTTTAACTACACACGACTACGCATATATTTAGCTATATTTCAAAAGTTGCAAGAATTATTTAAAGTTTGCACAGCTTTAAGCCTTCCCAACCGCGACAACTCATTGTCAGACAGTCTAGCACCTGCCCCCGCCCCCGCCGTCGCCGCCGCTTCCCCGTTCTTGTCTCCCATGACAGCTAAGCGTCAAAATGGGTAAATTTAGTGGTTGAGAAAGAAGAAGCAAAAGGGAAATTCGCTTCGAGCGCTGAACGAAAATCGGGATCAATAAAAACGTCATTCAATTTATTTTCAATTTTGCGGAGCGGCATGAAGAACGCGAGCGAAAGGAATGGAATGGCATGAAATGAAACGAAATGAAATGAAATGAAACGTGGCACAGAGCGGAGAAGGAGTGTCTAACAAATAATGGCAGACAGAAAACCCAATAAATTTAAAGAAGAATAGCAAGCGTCGAATTGTGTGTGTGTTTGTATGCAATGACAAAATGCCAACGACACACACACATATGTGTGTGTGTGTGTGTGTGTGTGTGTGTTTGGGCATATCAAATAACTTTGACTTTACACATTATTAAACCGCAATGTCGACAACTGCGGCAAGCGGTGCAAGAAATAAAGCGAGACAAACAAACAATGCAGCAGCGGCACATTTGTAAGGATATAGAAGCAGCAGCAGCAGCAGGAGCCAGGCTGCAGCCGCAGCAGCATCCACAGGACGAGCACAAATCGGTTGCTGCTCCTGTTGCATTTGCAACGCCGTCTTCGACTTTTTACACTTGACAAACTCAACAAACAATTGTCAGCCTTGTCGTCCTGGTTGCCGCCTGCTGACTGCTATTCAGGCTCTCATTGTCTTCACTGTTAAATTTTTGAACAGAAATTGATTAAAACGTCGCAAATTGTTTGTCAAGAGTGCTTTAAGTTCAGGCTATGCCACTAGTTTCCACTGTCCTTGCTCTCTCTCTCTCTCTCTCTTCTTCCTTCTCCGAGTCCATCTCCTTCGCACGCTGGCGCTGTATCTCAGACTGCAGCATTTTCTTTTGCCACTGGCGTTGCGGCAAAGTCAATGAGTGGCAATATGCCACCAATAATTCAGGTCACGCGAGTTGTCGCTGGCGTCTTGGCCTTGTGGCACAGTGGAGAAAATGTGCAAATTATTAGTTAAATTTTTGGGCGATGTGTTCAGCAGCTACAAAAGGAAAATTTTGCGTACTAATTAAAAATTTAAATGCTGTTTGAAAAGTAAAAACAATAATTTACTTGATTTCAGCTATAATTTGTTTAAGTATATATATAAATTTTTTTTTATGCTTAAAACCAAACTTTTTTTAAAATCTTTTAAAAATTGTTTGTCAAATTTGCTCCACTGTGCAGCAATGTCTTGAACTGCGCTAGGATGTCGCCTTCTTATTCGAGCTCTTCTCTCTTCTTCCATATCTGCCTCTCGCTCGAATGCTGCGGGTATATTGTGGAATTTTCTATTGCCTTTTTCTGCAGGCCTCCACCCACACAATCAAAAGCTCATATAAGCCCAAGCACACACACACACACACACAAACACATACACTCCATTGTGCGCTGACATCGTTAGGCCCTTCTACATTCAGCGTGTCCTATTGCTCCAACTGTGGGGTTCCCCTCCCTCTGTTCTCTCCATTGCTGCTGCAATTTTAATGAAGCTGCGGCATGCGGCAGGCGCCTTCAAGTTGCACGCGCCATTGGCGCAACTTGCGCTTTTTATGCTGTGCCTTTTGTTGCCGATGTTGTTGTTGCTGTTGTTGTTGTTGACATGTTGAGGCCTTGGCTGCCATTGTGAAATGAGCACTGCACGAGGCCCGCAGGCTCAGCTCGTCCCGCCCCGCCCCGCCCGCACCAACAACTGTAACTGCAGTTGATGAGAAACTCAATTTCAAAGCGGTCGAAACTTCAATTTCAGAAACAGAAATAGAACTCGAATCGCAGCCAAAAGCTGCCTGTCAATTGGGAGTTCAGTTTTAGGGCTAATCAATGAATCAAGGGGCACAGTTGGTGCTTTCAGCCTGCCAGGACATTCAACAGACGTTCTAAAGCACTATATATGTACATACATATGTATATACTTGTATGTGTGTGCGGTATCTCTGAACAGTCTTGTCTGTCTGCAGCTGACCGGGTTTGCCTTTGAATAAATGCCATAATTTATGGTCAAAAGTTTGCTTGTGCACACATTTTGTGGCAACACTTGAAGCGCAGCTATTTAGTGTTCTCTATCTCTGAGCAACGTCTATTTGATGATGATAATCACCATCATCATCATCATGATGATGTCCAGATCTCTGCCCACAAACGCCATGACCAATCCCCAAATGCAGTTCATCCGAAAACTTTGCTCGGTTACATTTCGGTGTCCATTAGTGTAATTTAGAACTCAACTTAACTTCGCCTGAGTTTGTGGAAAATTTTGACTCCGAAAAATCGAAAGAAAATAAAAAAAAAATGTATAAGAAAATACATGAAATACGTTCAAGGGAGAGATTTTTCAATTTACTTAATAGTTGAGGGACAAGACAAGCGCATCAAATTACAAAAGATCCCTAGACAGGTGGGCGCCCCATTGCCCTTCACCCCGCCCCCGAAACACTGTCATCGGGGGTGCTCTTGATTGTTGTTTGTTTTGGTCTTCGGTTCTAATGAAAAGCGAGCAATCGCATCACAAAAATGCTAATCAACAACGAAATCGATAAATGTTTGAATAAGTGTTTGAATTTTGTTTGCTGAGCGACAATGCACACAATAGAGGCCAGGGGCTCTACGTGGCTACAGGCCAGGGAAATTGTCGCTTTTCCCCATTCAATTTGCATATTATGAGAAAAGCGACCAAAAACGCTGGCGCTGTGTGAGCGCTCTATGTGTGTGTGCGAGTGTGTGTGTTTGTTTATGTGTGTGATTGGCAGAAAAACTACAACTTAGTTGTTGTTGCTTCTCGACAATGATGAGCTCATAGCCAAGTCGAAATTTTAGTTGCCCGAGTTGTTAAGTCTGCAAATTTGCGACATGGTTTAAGTTTATGAAACAAATGTATTATACTTTCAAATATTCTTTTTATAAAAATGTAATGAAAAACATTGAAATTTTGTAAACAAAAATGCAAATAAAATTAAAACAGTTCAAAAACAAATTTTAATATAATAAAATATAATTCCCACATTTCAAAACCACCTTTCCATATTTTTAAAACATTTTATGAAGTTATGTTAAAATAAATATATATTAAATCATATATTTTAAAAATTAAATGCCAATTCATTAGACAATTTGGCTTGTAAAATGTTATTCCTTTCTTTAAAATATTTAATGTTAAACCACATTTGAAAAAATATTTTGTATAAACAAGTAGGTAATTACCGCTATCAAATACTAAAGAAAGCATTCATATCCAGATCAATATCATTTTAAGCACACTCATCAGACCAATGACAAACAATTTCTACACGTGCCGCAGAGCACAAATCCAATGTGATAACACATTGATACAGACACATACACACACACACACATACACATATGCACATGGGTATGTGGATATGTGTGTATAGGACAAGGCTCTAGCTAAAGATGCGCAATCAATGGATTACTTCCGCTATGGTTGCTTAGAGGCCGAGCCACAAAATAGCAACAACAATTTTCGTAGGACTAGAAAAAAGGACGAACGTTGAGAGAGTATGTGTTTGTGTATGTGTTTGAAATCAATATGTTAGTACACTAAAGCATTGACAGCACAATTCAAGTTTTCCTAGCTAAAAGCAATAATATATACAAATATGTATATATATATATTTCGATGTAGATGTGATATATATTTTATTTCTTCTTATTTGCTTAAAATTGAAAATGCGCAAAGCGACTGTTTAAGCATTCCAATTGATATCCATCAGCAAAGTGGCGCAAAAAATAAAATACAATATATATATATATCTTTATATATCTATATGTGTGTATATAGAAAAATAGAAAAATCAATTCAATCACGCTTATCAGAGGCAGCGAGTAGCTAGGAGGATAGGAGTGGGAGCTACAAAAGCGACAAACGTCAGCAACAGCAGCTGAGTAGAAAAAAAAATCTACGGAAAAGCTGAAAAAAAAATTACAATTCAAAAAGCATTTTCGGTATGTTTACTGCCGCAGCAAAGTTGGCAAAAGTGAGAAAGTAGCGTCAGAAAGAGCATGAACAAGAGTGAGAAAGAGACAGAGACAGAGTGACGACAACAATAAAAATTGAAATGGAACTCGAGTCAACGTTTTTCGTCCATGATTTACGGCTGTCGCTGGGGCGAGATTTTTATCCTTTTTGAATTGTGCCAGCAGTTTTTAGACAGTTTTACTGTTTATAACTATGCCAGGCTATATATCCAGTACCCCCCTTCCAAACATCAATGTGGCGCCGCACAGTCGCTGCCAGCGAAGATGTGCGCATATTTATATCACTCACTGTTGTTGTGTGGGTGGCCCAAGTCGCATTAGCTGCGCATTGTTGTGACAGCGGCTTACTTAAATGTTGGCTTATTGATTTTGTCTAGTCGATTTGATTTTTTTGATCCGCAAGTGCGTCATGAGCTGCACTTGGTATTTGATTGTGCAAGTGTGCGCTTTTATAGCAGGCAGCTTTAGGGCCCAGCTAAGCTGGCTGCTAAGTAACTATACAAACAGAGTTGCGTTGTGTCGTAAAACATGAAGCGGATGTGAATGTATTTTGACTGTTTACCATAGGTTACTTCATATATTTGCATAAAAAACATTTGGAAAGGTTTTAACTTTTGAATATTTAAATAAATATGGCGCGTACTTACAGAGCGCATTAGAAAGGTTAATTTAGTCTTGAAACTAGTTACTAAGTGCAGGAATTGTTTTTTTTTTTTTTTTTTTTTTTTTTTTGATAAATAATAGTTATTACTTCTTTAAAATTAAATTTACTTAAATTCCTGTACTGGATTAAATTTCTTTTCGATTCTCAATAATAGAAAATAGAATAAATTGATTGATTCATCTTTAATTTAATTAATACAGGGTAACTGCTAGTCGAGCATATTATTATGTGCTTTTACTTTTTATAAATTGACAATTTCCAAAACCTTTGTGCTTGTTTCTGATCAACTGGCTGAAAAGCTCCCCCGTCTCTTAGCATATGGTAAATATGGATTGCCTGCCATGCTGGTCACACTTGACTGCCTTACTTACTGCCGCACTTCACACACACACTCTCACACACTCTCACACAAACACACACATACACCCGGGTGCTATCTTCACTCGTGACGTCGACTTATGACCAACTTTTCAATCACTTTCCAAGCGATTAAACAATCAGCGGCATTATAATCTCAGCATAAAGAGTCATGTATCATAGATACACACACACACACTGTTGCAATCGAGTGTCTGGTGGATTTTATTTGTGTGTGGTGCGCGTTTTTTTTTTTTGTTTCCTTGTCATTTTCCACTGTCAAACATGATTTGCATATGCTGCCTGTGGCTTTTGCTTTTGACTAGAGATTATGGATTAGCTGCTCCTCGATTTCGATTTTCACTCTCTCCCTCTCTCTCCCTCTGTCTCTCTTTCGCACGCATTGCCTGAACTGGCGCAAGTTGTGCTTAGCAATTAAAAACAGGCTGGCAATTTGTTTTGGCCACATGATTATAGCCAAGATAGGTAACATTATGAATGCGAATTATTTCTGTTTTTTTCCTTCTTTCTTTCGTTTTTGTGAGTAGTTTTAGTTTGGAACGTAATTTGCGTTTCTGTCAGCTGATAATTGATTGTGGTTGCAAAATGATTTCCTGCTTTCGAGGCGATTATCTAAGCAGTGTTTACGGCATGCGGCTCGAAGCGAGGCATTTTAATTCGTGCATTAATTTAGATGACATTTATGTTCAACTCACACACACGCACGCACCCACTGACTGAGTGCCGGGGAAATGGGCTTAAAAAGCCATTATTGTCAACATTTATAATAGTTGGCGCGGCAGGCAAATGTGTCCTTTGCTTCCATTCTGCTACGCCTTTGCTCAGACTTGGCGCGGCATTGTGTCTGTGTTTGTTTACCTTACACTTGAGTGGCATAAAAACACTCGCACGAACACTCACATCAACACACACACACAGACACACACACTCCCACACCTGGTTATAGCCAGGCAGACAGCCTCAAGTGTCAAACCGAGTTCTCTTGCGGGTTGAGCACCTTCATTGAAAACAATTTGGCCTATGCAGCGTATGAGTAATATATGAAGTGTGTGTGCGTCTTGAGCTAGGTTTCAAGTGTGCTGTGCTTGTGCAGAAACGTAAACGTAGCTCGCATCATAAATGTCAACAGCTGCGCCTCTTTATGTGCGTCTGTGTGTGTGTGTGTGTGTGTGTGTGTGTGTGTGCCTGCCTGAGAACTAATTTGGTCGCATATGGAAACTGTGAAATGCTTAGAATAATGTAAAGTAATTTGATTTGAACTGCCTTTTGAATGTTTGGTTTCTCCGGGGAATAGTTAATATAACAGAATACCTACATCGATCAAATATACCCCTTTTAAATTTGTATGACAAAAATGGGAAATGTTTGTAAAGTGAGGTGAAAATATTTATTGTACTTTAAATGGGATAGGCAGCATGAATTATGACACTTATTATTAAGTGTTATATCACATATATGAATATTAAGGTACAAATATATATAAATTTTATAACGAAGAGAATTTTGTTTAATATATGAACAATTCCGAATTTTAAATGGTGGACAATTTACGTAGATATTGCGCGCTTCGTTGTGTTTCGCCACTAGCGCGTACTGTCGTACGAAGTAATTATTACGTACTTGTTAATATTACTTAATAAAATACATTATATTTATTTACAATAATTTGACAACGTAATTTCATGCCACAATCGCATATTGCTCAACAATCTGCGGACAGTTTCCTTACGGTAACACCACCAACAACAACAACAACATCAAACCATCCATCAGCATTCGCATTGCCAGCTTTATCGCCGCTGTCCCACCTCAAACCCGGGCCGCAACCTTCTCGCTGCCCGTGCTTATTACGCCTTGTGCACATTCATTTTGACAACTTGTGACAATCTGTCTCTCACTCATAATTATTATTATTATTATTATCATTATTTTTGGCTTAAATCCTTTCGTCGACTTCATAGCGCAGCGCTGACAGCGTCTAGCTCTGAGCTTTAAGCTTAATGGAAAGCGTCAACAATTTGCGCAAGTTCGTTTCATTTTAATTTGCACTTCCTCCAACCCCCTTCTGTTCCTCCCTCTTCGCCATCTGATTTTAATCGCACTTTTTAATTACTTTCCTTTAATTTCGGCAACTTTTGCTGCTGCTATTTGTCTTGTCACATTTTTTTTTTTGTTTTGTAATTATTTCTGCACTTTTATTTAATAATTTCTCATTGCAAGACCAAAATATAAAAAGAAAGGGACACCAAAATTTATCATTTTCCACTGTGATGACATGTCACAAGTGTCAAGCTGGAAAACAGCAGAAAAGCGTTGGGAGGAAACCGAAGTTTTCTGGTGGCCAACATATGTGAAATGTCTTCAAAGTAGTTGAAAATTACTTTAAAATAATAATGTCGAAACTTTAAGTTTCTTAAAAGAATCTGAATAAGAATTGCTTGTGAGAAGAATAACAAATTGTATTCAAATTAAAAAGTTTTATAAAGTTACAAATAAACATTAAAATTTGATATAAATGGAATGGATATTGTACTTAAAAATATATAATTATACATTTCTAAAACTCCTTTTGATTAGTATTTTATAGAGTCCTGCGTAGTATTCATCTTCAGTTTTGATATCACACAGTAAGAATCTTTTATTTATTCTTTTGTTGCCATTCTTTCAGAAAAACCCTTGTCTATGTTTGGGCCTGTTCAAAGTAAAAACTGAGCTTCTCCTCTCTGTTCCCACTTAATTGTCTGAGATTTGCCTGTTTTGTTGACATATCCTTGGGGTCCTCATGACAGCCAGTGCTTATGCCAAAAATAATTTAGGACTCGCTCAAAATTAAATTTAATTGTCACATTAAACGTCACGGAATTGAAAGACAGGTCCCTTAAGATAGACCCCGGCCGCACACACACATTCACACACACACTCACACACACACTCGCACACCCGCACTCTGAAATACCAAGAGTAAATTCTCATGTGCAGCTGACGCCAGTTTTGGAATATTTTGTGCCCTGAGGGGTGGCCCCGAGGGGGGGCTTTGAGGGGTTGATGGCGGCGCACATTCCAATGCTCATGCGAGAGAATTTAACCTATTTACACAGTAATTTATTTGCTTATAAACATAAAACCACTTTCGCTGGGCACACCCATGTGAATGTGAATATGAATGTGTGTGTGTGTGTGTGTGTGGGAGTGTGTGGCACATATGCTAAGGATGAAAATGGTAAGTGGAAAAGGGAAGAGAGCACTGCAGAAGGCAGTTACTTAATTTAATAATTTTCACATTTATTGAAACAAAATGAACATGCCGAGTTGAAAGGCTGAAGACTGAAGACTTTTTGCAGTCCTATCATTTTGCTTCATTTGTGTCGGTTTTTAATTTTGCACACTGGGTGCGAGTCAGTGTGTGTGTGTGTGTGTGTGTGTATGTGTTTGTGTGTGTGCTGCAAACACACTTAAAACTCAAATATTTGCATACACTCGAGCATTGTTTGCATAAAAATACCAAAAAAAGAGAAAGAATGAAAAGCAAAAGAAAGAAAAAGGCACAAAATGAAAGGCAGCAGCAGACAAAGCTGACGGTGGGGTGGAGTTATGTGGTGTGTTGGGAGTGGTGGTAGGGAGGTGTGCAGGGATGTGGTATGTAAAGGAACTGTATTGCTGCAATCCCCCAGTTGTTGCCTTAGACCAAAGCAAATTTATTATCACACAAAAGGCAAAAGACGCAGCAACTGGCGGCAATCTATAAAAAGTATCAGCCTGCCTGGCAGCCAAGTGGAACCAAGTGGAGCAGCAGCAGTCGCAGAGCACAAAATCAAACGAAATGAGGCAAACACACACACATACACACACACACACACTCGTTCGTACGTAAGGATACATGTTGAGGATGTGTAGCCTGGGCGCGCACGCTTTTGTGCAAATAAAGCATTTTACAGGGGCTTTGCCCAAGACACAAAGCATTGGACAGGATGGGTGGGAGAGGGGGGCAAGAGGGCAACCACCCAACTAGATTGTAACATTTACCAGGGGGTAATGTATGCCAATGCACATGAGACCCCAAATGCGATTCTCCTGCTGGTGCTGCTTCTCGGCAGGTGTGCCACAATTTGCATAGAGCAGCAGGGGTAGCGAACAGGGAGTGTGGGGGGCATGGCTGAGAGAGATACCCAAAACTGCTGCTGGATGGGGCAGATAAACAAACTCACACCTAGAGAGCCGAACGTGCCAAGGCAGCAAAATAACAGCAAACAGCAACAAAACATAAAACAGTAGAACGTTACAGTCGAGTGTAACCGACTGTCCAATACTCATTCAGAGTACAAAAACAGCCTAATACAGTCTAAAGGCCGTGTAGCTATAAAGTGAGGTCTAGGCTTAAACCAAGATCATAAGAAATCTTTCTGAAACAATTCATCTATCGAGTTTTACAACAGAAGAAGATACAACAATTTTTTCAAATTTTGAACCTAATATACTCCTTTCATTTCGTAAATGAGTATAAAAATGACAAAAAAAATGAAAGCAGCGTTAAGTTTAGCGCAAAATTAAACAATCTTATTGCCGGATTAGTGACAAAATTATGTAATTATGCCTGCGTCTCGACGAGGCTGGGGATGAGTTTGAGACGGGGCAGACTTATCAAGACGTTAGCTGTATAACTGTAACTGTAGTCATGACTATGACGTAGACATGGCAATTAGATGGAAATGTCTCTGGTACAGGTTCAAAGGGAAGGCGAACTGTAAATTGACATCAAATGGATATGTGTGGTAAAAAGCTTTTGAGATTCTCAGGAGTTTATTCGCCAATTTAGTTGGGCAAATGAGGTGGCATTAAAAAAGTTAGCTGAAGAACATCGTGTTTTTCTATAGATAAGTATAAATAGCTAGACTTTTAATTTTGCATATAAACGAATTTTTGTCAATACGTTTTTTTAATTATGGCCAAACCATCAAGAAAATATTTGAAAAAATTTATAATATTTGTCATTTAATATTCATTTAACTTTAGCAACAATTTTAACATATTCCTTTTGTCTTCTAATAATGTTATTTTCTTAAAGATTATGCAAATAATTCTCTAAAAAATAATTTTTAAAATTATTCTATAGTTTAATTCTGTTGGTGTTGAATACTTTTAAAATGTTGTCCGAAATGCTGTACCTATTAATGTCCTTTGCGCTCCTGGTAATATTTCTATATTTCACGCTGTTCAGGAATTCTTTACAGTAAGACTAATTAGGTTTGGCTCAAATATTTAAGCAACAAATTTAACGCTCAATTTAGCAGGACACACTCACACACACACACACACACACTCACGCATAACAAAAGCAGAGACAACAATAATTATGCAAATTACTTGGGAGAAAGTAAAGAAAAGCCGGGCAAAAAATATACATTAGCGACACCGATAACATCAAGCAAATGTGCTTCACAGTTTCCCAACGACAGCTGCAGCTGTCGGAATTCGCGTGTTGAGGCCGGCCAGCGGAAAAGCGGAAAAGCGCATAAGCTGCGCGTTGACGTTGCGTATACGCCGCGTGCTGCAGTCGCAGAGACAACAGGGTAGCGGCAACATAAAAATACAGAGAGAAAGAGAAGAAAACCGGGGAAAATAAAAAAAGTGTCAGCCAAGTTAAAAGACGCTGGGGAAGTGGCCATAGAGTGACGCCTGCGGTTTTCATTTCCTTGCTGCCATGATACCGAACGCACACTCGACTGGGCAACCTTTGCCGTCCCATCCAGCCCAGACTCCGCTCTCTCTCTCTCTCTCTCTCTCTCTAGCTTTCTTTCTTTCGCTCACAGACACTGTGTGTGTGTCCCTGCTATGCTGCTGATTTAGTGCAAAACATTTTTCTTGATTATTTTAGTTGTATGTACAGCATTTCTTGCGTGTCTGCTGACTTCAGAAGCTGCCTCCGGCTGCCATCTCTCCTGGCCAGCTGTTGTGGGTTTCCATATCAGCGTGGCGCCATCCTGCATCTGCTCCAGTTGCTGCTGCTTTTTTGCTTTTGGCCAGCTCCCTCTCTGCGTGAGAAGTCATAAAGCGATTTGTCATATTTATACAAGTTGATAAAATTATAAACAGCGTCGTCATAGCAAGACCAGCCAGTTGCCCGTCTGACAGTCGACTCTGTATCCGCAGCTCAAGAATCTATTTTATGTGTGTGTTTGTGTGTGTGTAGCTGAGGTGTATCTTAGTGTGGCGTGTCGACGCTCTGCAAACAGTTTTTGTAATACTTGAATTGTGTGGGGGCGGAATATTTTGCTCTGTAATTGAGCTGCAATTCAAGATTACGTCTTGGCACTTGACTACAAATTTTCAACAACAGGAGTTCTAAAGTTAAAATTCTTCGATGTTTAATGTGTTACTTAAGATAAATACGTATTTTTCGAATGGATCCTATACATTTATTTAAACTCAGAATTTGCTCTTCAGATAGCAAAAAGTATGCTTTTATTTTTTTTCTCAATGTTAATATTTTTCACTATTATTTTTGATGTGGCTTAATTTTAAATATTTGGTATGATTACATTGTTTATTATAAATGGAAGTCGTAATTTTTATTCGATTAATTTTCAGCAAAATGGTTCGTTCCCCAATTTTCAACATTTTTTTTCAAGTCAGATTTAATTCTGGTGTTTAGGCCTATCTTTACTTTAAAAATTCAAATGGCATGAACTAGAGAAATTAAATAAAATAATAAATTATAAATAATAATATTTAATTAATATTTTATCTTGCTGTTAGCCAAAAATATATATATATATATATATATATATATATATATATAAATGCTGCCTTTAAACTTTTTTAATTAATCGCAATATTATTTATATAACACTTTTAGCCATAGCTGTTGGTGCACACGTTCATCACAGATTACGTTTAATTGCCTCGCGATTTAACCAGTTAATCTGCTTAACCGGTTGTCCTGAGCACTCCTAATGATTTTCGCTCGTTTTAGTGAATTTAACATTTACAGCAAAATATCTTTTAGAGCTTGTAACATTTAAATGTTGTAAACTGCAATTTGCAGTTAAATTTTTATTTGACTTCCACTTAATGCCTAAGTAACTAAGCCAATAAATATCTTTTAACAATTTCAACTACCCTATTGCCGGCAGCTCCAGCGGGGTCCACCTGTAATTCGGAGCAGCATTCAAATTACATGTAAAATTACTGTCAGTCCGCTTAAAGCGTTTACCAGAAAAACGACCTCGCGACATTTGTTCACGATGGCCCCACCCTTTCTTACCCCCAACCCGGTTTTGGGCCCTCTAGCGCCTTTATCTTGCGTGTCTGCTTGTCTCGCATAACAAATTTTATTTTAATATTTATTGTTTTTCACGGAAAGCCGAGAAAAGCACAGCGCATCTGCCCGCAGTGTGCCGTGTACCAGGGCTCTGTCCGCCATCCCTAGACCCCGCCCCACCCCCATCCGCTGTCGCTGCCGCTGGCAAAGACAAAGACGTTGACGATGATGATGCGGAGGACAGAAAACAAGTAAAACCGGCGGCATCCAAATTGAAAACGAAAGCAATGCCAAATAGAAAATGTTTTTCGCGCCCACTGCACGCCAATAGGGGTTGTGTGTGTGTGTGTATATCAAGGGGGGGTGTTGCTTTTTTGGGTACAAACGACATTGTCAGCATTGTCGGCATTATGTGCCCTGGCAAATTGGAGTTAACCTGCGCCCTCTCTTGTCTCTTGTCTGTTGTCTGTTGTCTTATGCGGCGCATAATCATTGCCGCTTTGTCGCACGTTTGCTGCCCGCCCCGCCCCCACCCCGTGTCGCATTTGCAAGTGGCGTAGGCAGCCACATGGAACTTATTACTTTCATTTGCCTGCCACGCCCCCCTTCTCAGTGCTGCCAACGCTACATAAATTCATAACAAATTCATTGCGCGCAGCGAGGCATTTAAGAGGCACAAGTAAAACCTACAAAAAAAAAAGAAAAACAAGAAAAAAAATGAAGAAGCAGCGACATCTGAAACTGTCCACCTCAACGCTTGTCGTCACCACTCGGAGTCCTCACCTTGCTGACTGCTGTGACCTGCTTGTAATTATATTCCTTCTTGGAGTTAAAAGAGTATATTGGATTTGTTCATGTCTAATGTCTTGAAAGGTATTAAATTTTTTTGAATATTAAAAAAGATTTTCAAAAATTTGGAAGAACGTTTTTTGCCGCCTTATAAGGATTGAGGCGAAAAATTGGAAACGAGTATTTCGCAGTCGTTAATACCCGACTGCTACGATCTTAGTTGTTAAGTATTTGGTTGGTCCTTCCACACCTTCTGCACCTCCATCAGATACAAGCGCGCACACACGACGTATGCGTAATCAGTATCCGAGCGGCAGCAGCAAGAGCAGCTTTCTCCACATTTTTTTTTCGTCTGCTTGCTCGCGGCTCACACGCTTAAACCAATATATATCCGTATGCGCCCCGTTCTATGCTCCGCTTGCCTTGCGGGAATTGTCAGCGCATCTTTATGAGCACGCCGAACTTTATTAGGCGTCTTCTTCTGTCCTGTTGCCTGGTGACTTGTTTTTAACTTTTTTCTTCGTATTTTGTGTTGTAATGCTATTGAAAAGTTGGCCAAATCTGCGCGACAGTGTTTCCCATTTCGGTTTTATTTACATAATGTCATTTAATGATGATGATGATTATGTATGCCACATAGCATCTACGTGTGTGTGTGGGTGTATGAGTGTGTGTGTGCTCTTTATCAACTGTAAGCAGAATTTGGCAGCTGTTAAGCTTCATTGAGAGTTTTAAAAACGAAGCATATAATTATATTATGTACAGACAAACATAAAAAGCTCAACATAAATTTGAAAGAAATTATATTGAACAATTTGTTTTAAGTTATCAATATTAAAAAATTAATAATTAAATTTCTCAGTTGTTAAATATTTGAATATTAAAAGAACCATGGTAAATATTAAATAAAGACACTAATTTTAATTCCTACAAACTATATAATTCTTAAACAATCAAAATACAAAATAAAATGTTTTTTATCAGATCTTAATAACTTATTTTTAAATATTTTTTTGTGTACCACTATCCCCACACTAATTTCCGGCTTAAGGCCTCTTAAAAGTAGGCAACGTTATTTTGCTTTAAGACGTCGAAATTCATTAAAATTATCCAGAGCTCAAAAAACCAACAAACTCAGCGAAATGGCTGTACGCACATTTTATAAATGGCCAACCCCCGTTACGCCCCACCTCCTCTACTACACCAAAAACTCTCACCACGCAATTTGCCTAATTCCTTTCGAGGCAACCCCAGCGCAAAAACATCTTAACGGAGGTCATTCGCAGACGCTCGCCTGCTGTTGTTTATTATTATCTCTGGCGCTAATTTCAAATTTGGAAAATATTCCATTTACTATTTTGAAAAATGATTGCAAGCAATTTCATTTCCGTTGGGTTTCGCCCTCTGACGGACAAAAAACTAATTACAAACACATAAAACTCAACGGGAGTTCTCGAATCCGTACATAATCCTCAACTAGCTGCGAACTCTCGCGCTGGCCAATAAATGTACTCGCCGGCAGAGCGGGGGGGGATGTGATTGGGGGGGATTGGCAGCAGATCCAAATCGAGCAAATGCAACATGTGCCGAAGTTTTGTTATTGCCATTGGGCGGCGTCTGTGACACGCCCATCAAACTAAATTACCGCCAACGGAACAGGGCGCATAAAAACCAAATGCAGCCATGTCCAAGCTGAGATTCCATTTGGCCCGCTCCCCGCGGCCAATCCGCCCACCAAGCTGTGCGTTTCGCATGAATTTCAAGTACTTTTCCGTTTTTTTTTTTTGGCATTTTATTTTCTTCACTTTTTTGTTTGTTTGTTATTTTGTTTGACTGGCTGGCGGGCACATTAAGACAATGCCGCAGTTCTTCCAGTTGCCATTTTGTGGCATTCGAAATGTGTTTTAAAGTGTGCGCCCAAAAGTTTTTGCAGTTTTTTTGTTGTGTTGAATCTGTTACGCACTCATTGTGTTTGAATGCTTCGGAAGTAAGTGTTTTAAAGGGGTATTTTCCGACTTTTTTAGTGAATTTTTTATGAGAATCAAAAAAAAAAAATAACAAATAATAGTTATTTTCTGTTGCTCCCATTTGGTTAAATAAAACTTAACAATGCGGAATTACAGAAATATTGATTGTATACTAGATAAAAAGAAGTCTTTGTCTTGGTGTCTTGTTCAACATTTTTTTAAAAAGAAAAATTAAGTTTAATTTTATTCTTATAATAAAATAAAGTTTTTAAATATAAAAAACACTTGATTAGGTAAACACTCCATTTTTTCCGAAGATCCTAATCTTAACAACGGTCTTTAAATGGTTTATTAGCATTTGCCAGTACAGGGTATACTGAGTGCTTAGATTTTTTTATTTTATGACAGTTGCGTAAGTTTCACAAGTTTTCTCAAGTGCCTGTTCTGATTTGAGGGTAAGGAGGTCAGCGGGGGCGTGCCAGTGGCAGTGGGGCATATCAAATTTGATGATTGACACCTGGGCGGGGCAAAAGTTGAACAACTTTAAAGTGCGCCCGCAAGTATGCAATGGCGCCAACTGAATTTCAGCTGAAGTCTACCTGAAATGACATTAATGTAACTCGCTAAGCCAACGTTGTTGTTGTTGTTGTTGTGGCTGTTGGCGTTAATGGCCCCAAAGATGTTGTTGCGGCTGCTGCGGTGCTTTGCTGTATGTGTGTGTGCGAGAGTGTGGCATTAGGGGCGTCTGTGGGCGTGCCGCAAGTCATTGCTGACAGCAGCGGCGTGTGACCTGCAGCAATTACCAATTTTCTTGTTACATTTTAAAGTGCGCGGCTAAGAGAGAAATAGAGAAAGGGAGAGCAGGAAATTGTGTATGTGTGTGTGTGTGTGTGTGTGTGTGTGTGTGTGTGTGTGTGTGTGTGTGTGTGTGTGTGTGTGTGTGTGTGTGTGTGTGTGAAGCACAGCGTTGGCTCTTAAGCCCAAATGCAAAAGGCAGCCAAGAAGAGTTGATGCTGATGACAGCAGCAAAGAAGCCAATGGAGAAGCGAAAAGAGATTTGCCGGCGGTGGTGAAAAGGGCTGCCTTGGCATTTTGGGGCCAAGCATAAGGTTGGCCATTACCAGCGACGGGCGGCTAAGATTCTGCCTGTAAATTAAGTCGAGATTGTGGCAAGGGGAAATGCTAAGGTGTTTATCAAATGCGAGCAACTTGATAGCTTTACAATTTGTGGGTCATTAGGGTTGTGCGATGTTAACTGTGGGTGTAGAAAGGCGTTTGCAAAAGAAGCTGGTGGCACGATTGGATTATAAAAGCATTATTAGAGTATGTAAAATAAGTCAGTGCGATAAAGTGTTATAAAGTTGTTCTCAGTAGTCGAATTCTGGTGGACCAGCCGTTAGAGACTTTAATGTACACATAATTCTGTTTTATACGATTTTAAAAAAATGTGTTCTCTTTTAACAAATGTAAGCGTGGAAAATAAATGCATGCGTGAATTTTAAGAATTTTAATTGTACTATTAAAGTTTTGAAGCTGCTTTTTATACTAATTTCTATTTTCGTACGAAAGAAAATTCCACGTAATCTTGTTAATCGAGTCAGTTGCGGTTTGGACCTTTAAGTAATTGTTAAAAGTGGCGTTAATAAGGACATACTCCATTTCATTGTCGTTCTACCCAAAACTAAACTATTCTGCAATATATTATACAGTTAGCTTTAATATAAAGAGTTTATGCAATTTAATTCAATTAATTTCTATATTTAATTAATGTGACTTTCTCTTTCTTGTTTGCTTGCAGGTATGTGAAGTTAACTTCAACTATTTACACAACATGTAATTCGTAAGTAGCATGCCACAAGTGCCTTTTGCAAAATGCCACCTTTGATAATATATCACGCATACGCCGCATTGGTCGCATGGGGTGATAGACAACATTTGACGGCTGGCAAAGAGGGTTCATTAAAATAAGCAGCTAAAAAAGAAGTTGAAACGCGAAAGTGTGAACAACAAAACTGATGATAGAGCAGGCCAAAAAGGGCAACAGCAAAATACAAGTGGCAACAGTAGAGTGGTGTGTGGGAGTGTGTGAGTTTCTGTGTACAACACTTTGCAGCAGCACTTGCAACACTCATCAAAAGCTGCCAAGTTTGGTTTCTTTAGCTTCTCTCGCATCTTTGCTGTACTTTTATTTTTGCTTTGCTATTTTCACTAATTAATTATGCAGTAACAGCAAACAACTTGAAATGTAAGGAGATTAAAGCGACTTAAAAGGCATTTATGCAATGCCAGCAGCAGCAGCAACAGCAACAGCAATAACAAGAAAATAGAACAAACAGGACAGACCGAGCAGAACAGACAAGTGTCAGCCAGCCGCTCTCCAAGGATGCTTTTCTCGGGGTGTCTGCATAAGACAACAAAATCGTGTGTGTGTGCTGTGTCTTTGTGTGTGTGTGTGTGTGCGTGTGCTGTGTGTGTGTGCCTCTTGTCATGTCATGTTAACAAGCTTCAAATTGCGTAGCAAGCAGCTTAAATTTTTGTTAAAATTATTAAATAAATTGCACAAGGAATTTTAATGAAATTTTCACAGGATATTTTATTAAATTACAGCTTATAAGCAAGTGACAAAATAATGTAACAAAATATTTTATTGCAACACTTGTGAAAGGAAGTAAAACTTGAAAATAGGCTTATATTAAGTATTTAAAAGCAAAATATATTAATAAATCTCTTCAACAAAATATTTATATCAAAGTATTAGACAGAATATTGGATAGATATCAATTATCTACTTTTATTTATAAATTTAGACATTCAGTAGATACTTAATAACTAATATCAATGGGGATAATATGGCTAAAAGTTGTTATCAACTGTGCTTAAACTAATAAATAGTAAATGTATGAAATTTGTTTATTTTTTAATACGCGGAAAATATATATTAAGCCCTTTAATGTTTAATATAATTCTTTAAACCACCCTTTTAATTACGTTGCTTATATTTTATCTTCACATATATAAAATGTTGATACCTTCTTCACCTTTAATGCGTATCCTTTGCTGCATCCCTAAAATGAGCTACTTACATGCCAAAAGGCTCCATTCATTATGATTTACAATTTGCTGTCCTTATTGTTGTGCTGCTCATATTAATTTACACTTAATTAAAAGCAGCAGCAGCAACAACAACAACAATAACAACAAAATATGATAGCTGACACTTTTTGACAGCGGCAGCAGACGCTCAAAAAACAAAAACAAAAAGGGCGAAAAAAAAATTGCTACACAAAAAACCAAATGGCTGGAGAGCAAAAATTGTATTTATAAAAATGCTAATTAAGTTACAAAATGCGCTGACAAAATGAAAATTATAGACAAAGGATTGCCGCACACACACACAATACACAATACGCACAACATGCGAGAGTGTGCGGCGCAAGTACGCTTCAAACGACAACCACAGTAGCAACAAAAGCAACAACAAATACAATATGGAAAAACCAAAAACAACAACAGCAATAAGAGCTGGCTCGTTTGCTTTGCTCTTCGCACTGTGCCTGTGTTTTCTACACTTTGCCACACGTTGCGACAGGTGGCAAAGCAGAACACAATTGAGCGACGCGTTTAAAAACGCGCACAACACGCGCCATATCGCTCTGTGTCTGCCTCCCGACCCAGGCTGTCACAAAGCTCCTTCTCAACTGCTTTGGCCTGTGAAAGTAACAATTTTTTTTTGTTTTGCATACCCTTTAACTAACTTGCGCGTTAGGTATATACACACATGAAAGAGAAGTGAAGACTCTTAATGAGTGTTACATATTTTCTTAACTTTCTGAATTAATGCAAAAGTTATTTCTGAATAGTTGACAACATTTACTTTCGATGGGTAGCTCCCAGTCTATCATTGGTATTTATGACTTTGTTATACCTGCTTCAAGCTGCGCCTGTCACGTTCTGTGCGCAAAGTTGCTGAGTCTACGCTGTGCATGTGAGTGGGATACTTAACCATATACACCTAACAACATACACATCCTTATATACAGTCAGCTTTATGTCTATGTCAACGGCTTTGCGCTGCCAGCGGCGCCATTTTCACAGAGTTTTAAATGTAAAAGCCACAACAGAGTTTTATTTATTTTTTTTTTTTTGGTAGCAACACAGCAAAGTTCGGAAAAAATAAAACTTGGCAACTTTTTTGTCTTGCGTAATATGTATATAAATTTTTTTGTTGTCTGTCAAACAGCGGCGACGACGACTCGCAAATGTTCTTCAGGCTGACAGACAGTTGCAACAATTAAGCGACATTTGTTGCTACATTTTGTGCATGTTGTGTTCGTTAAATAAATGTGCACGACATTTTCAAATGTATAGCGAATAATGACAACAGTTGGCATATATAAAAGAACTGCAGTTAAAGTTGAAACAAACCATATTACACATTTTTTATTTATAAAAAATTACTAAAATAGTACTGCGCACTGAAAAATCTTTCTCAATTATATAGCTAAAATAATATACACAAATATATCGCAATCTATATTTTCTACAGCCATCTCAGCTGTACTTAAGTTGATTTTATACATAATTACACGTAATTTAAATTCTATTTAGTTCAACATGATCAACAGCTTGATATGAAAATGAAGTAGCGTTTTGCAACACTGACTTGAACTCAAATTTATGTAAATTTTAAAATTTTCATATTTCTATAAATTTAAAATTTTTCCCATTTATGCTTTTATAAAAAGTGTGTCGGAACACTAAGCTACTCAATCTCTGCACTCAGCCGTTTGTCATTTTACAACACTGACAGGGGTCACCAGGGCTTAAGCCAACAAAATATTTCAGAAATTTTAATTTTCACTGAATTTATTAAATTCAAAATAGATTTTATCTAAAGCCCTTTGGAAAAGCCAAATCTCCATCCAGCCAACTTCGCTCTAAAGTATGCAACAATTTAAAGCTCTCCCAAAAGCGACCACAAAGCAGCAACAGTAGCGGCAGCAACAACAACATAGATAGAGAAAATTGAGGCAACTGCTGTGCGTTTTTATTGCGTTTTTCATGTGTCTCATGTGGTTTACTACAAATTGATTCTATTATTGTGTGTGTGGGTTTTTTTTTTGTTAAATAATTTTTTATTTGCCACGCCTCTGCTGCAGCTCAGGCCGCACACGCATTACGCGTTGCTGTTGTTGTTGTTGCTGCAACGTTTGTTGTTCGGTTTCGCTGCTGGCGATCTGAAAACTGAAAACTGATTGCAAACACACACACACACCAGCACATACGCAAAGTTGCGTTTGTCTATGCACCCGCCCCTTTAGGCCTATGTTGAGTGCAATTTCCGATGGTTATAGAGGAAAATTTGTGTGCATGTGTGTGTGTGTGTATAAACATCTGGCACATAGAAATTGCAATTACAGTCACATTTGGTTGGCGTTGTGTGGCTCCAATCAATTGTTTAATTAATTTTATAATGAGTTAATTTCGCAAAGCGCAATCATTTAAATTTTGCGCGGAAAAGGCATTTATTTAATCGTTGTGCAATTTTTGCCACTGATTTTGTGCGTACTAAATTATAAGTCGAAAACCGCCCCATTCACCCCTCCCGCAACCAACCAAGTAACACACGCTATTCAACACTGAAGCATCCGCCTATGAAATTTAATTATAAAATGCTTACATTGCATTTACATATTTGCGTGGCTGTTCGTTTAGTTTATAAACATTTGCCACGCTCAGTTAAATTGTTGCCCAATTTCATTTTGAGGCCGTTGCACATTTGAAAAACTCAAATGAAGATGCTGCAGGCAAAAACACAAAAATAAAAAAAGACAAAAAAAAATAAACACAATTTTCGTTGCTGCACAAAGAAATATTTTACAAAATAAATTCGTGTCAAATTATAGTTTCTCAAAAGTCAAATTTCTTGGCCAACAGCCAGAGGGTTTAGGTAGAGGCAGCGGGTGTCAAATCGAGTGAAAACGAAAGACAACACGACAATTTGTGGCTTACATTTTTGTCTTTTTCGTTTTGTTTATAAATAAATTTGTGGGTCTACAATTTAAATGATTTTCATGTGTAATTGGCAACCGAAATAGAGACATGCATGTGCAATTTGTATTTATAAATATTTTTAATGGCTTTGGGCAATTCAGAAGGTTTTTTTTTCGATCTGAGCTGTTTCTCAGGTAAATGTGTCAAATAAATTTTTGTTTGCATTCGATTTAGACTCCTGCGACAAATTGAAATATTGAACTATGTGTAGAAATGTTTAAAGTGAAGCTTTTAATGTTGGCATTTGCAACAATGTTACAATATCAAATATTATTTTATTTATTCTGTTATGCAGCCTATTCTAAAATATTAGTAGTTTATTTAATTTTTAATACATTTTACAATTTGATTTTTGCCAGCTGGAGTTTAGAATCCAAATTGGATAATATAAACTGATTTTAATGGTTAGACAAAGTCAAATAAATAATCCCAATTTTTACATCATACTTTCGTTTAGACATAAACCTTCAACCACTTTAAGCTCCTGAAATATTTCAGCCTTATAAATGGTCCGCATTCTCTTCAATTTCAAGTAGTTTCATTTAAATGCCTTTGATAATCTACAAGGAGATGAAAAAACAAAATATTGCATTAAGCGCATTACGCTTCAAGATTCCAATTGTCATTAGGCGTTGTTGTTGCCTCCTGTAGTTACCGCACACAGCCACGCCCACAACAAAGTGCGAAGTGAGAGGAGAAGAGGGACACGCAGTTGCTTATTGCAAGCAGAGTGACCGCAGTTCTTACTTGCATAGCCAGGACATAGTTGAAGGAAACGCTGTCCGCCCGTTTGCTTTAAGCGCCGTGAAGCATTCCGCAATTTTTCATTTAGAGCTGCTGTAAATTCCAGATGCTCAGTAGCTCTGTACCCCGTTCCGTCTCTATGCCCCCCATGCTGGCTCCTTTCTTTGCGTATTTTTGTAGTGGATGGGGTTACGGGGAGCAGGCGGTTACAAAACTTGGTCCTTTAGCCGCGTGCGATTAATGCGACAAGCACCAGGAGGAAGGGGGTGAACTGAGGACAAGTCTCTTAACTTCCAACTTCCAGCGTTGGGCGGCCAAATTCGCTGGCATTTCTTGCCAGGCTCTGTATGTGTGTGTATGTGTGTTTGTGTGTATTTTTTGCTCGGTGCGAAATGCCACAAGGTGTAAAATTGAATAATTGAAATGAAGCGAGCACCGCGAGGACTCTCTGCAGGAGGCAGCTGTACAGCAGCCGCGGCAGCCGCAAGGACACAAAAACCCAAGAAAATTGTTGCAACAAAGTTTAGTTAATTGTGGTTAATTCTGATGGATTTGTGCGTAATTAGTGAGTAATTTAATTTTGCACTTCTTTGTAAAGTTTGCCAGCAGGACTCGCAGCTAGCCAAGCGGCAGCCCTCAAATGACAACTGGACGCCAGACGGACTGTCAATTGTCGGTGATGGAATAGAGTTTGCCCAACTTGATGAATTATGAATTGAGAATGATGCTTGAAATTGGTTATGAGTTGAAGAAGAGTGTGAAAATAATATTAAAACTAAATTGGCACACAATAAACTTTACAATACTTTTTAATTATAGTAAATATTGTATACATAAAGAAATATTGCATGGCAGAAAGAATACTTAGTAAATCTGAAGAGCGCAATTCACTTTCCAACACTGATACTTTTTACGCAACACATTTTAAGTATCTCTAAAAACACATTGCACCTTAAGGAAAACTGTAGTGAAGTAATTAATAATCTGTAATTCCCTCAATGAAAACTTTCCAACACTGTTTATTTCTAAATTTTTGCTCAGCATAACATGCAAATTTCTCCAATCGCATTTTATATACTTGCGTTATTTATTTTGCCTCGACAGCCGCAAGGTATGCAACACATTTTCTTTATTAGCCGCAAAAGTACTTGCAAGCACTTGTTGTTGTGGTTCTTGTTGTTGTTGTTGTTGGCAACAGCAGCAGCCGCAGCATCAACAATAATAACCGTTGGCCTTGGTTCAGCAGTTTTTTTTGTTTGTCGTTTTGTTGTTGCTCTTGTGCGCCTAATGAAATGTGACATTAAGTGCTGATGTTGTTGCCACGCCCACGCCACCAAAAAAAAAACAAGAGTGTCGCACTGTGGCGCACTTTTAATTGTTGCCACCAGCACAGCAACAAAAACAACAACAACAAGTTGCTGCTCTAGGCGGTCGCTCCCAAAAGGCAGCAAATGCAAATGTCGGCAAGGGAGGAAGCGAACGGTTGCAAATGGAAAAAGGGAAACCCCGCAACAGACGCAAACGGCAGCATCAGACAAGTGCCAGCCAAAAGACGCATAAAAAATAAATACAATAAAGACACCGACAAAAAGAAACAACAATAACAAAACATCAACAGAAACGAGTAAAATTTTGTGTGCGAAAACGAGAGAAAACTCACGAAAAACGCGCAAGCAGAAGAAAAGCGTTGAAAAAAGACTGCAGCGCAGGAAAAAAGTTTTTAATTAAAAAGTTTTGTTTTTAAATCTATGGATGTGAAACGGTTGAAGCTGATGCGGATTTTTCCCCTTTGAGTGGATTTGTGGCAATAGAAAGCGTCAGCTGCAAATTATATGATTAGCCTTAAATTAGCACAGATAATGAAGATTTAATTTATGGGCTGTGGTAAACAGTGCTCAAATTTTGGCAGCTAAATTACATAAACTGGAAGGGTGAAAGTTTACTTATTAAATATGTAGATAATATCAAAAATGTAAAATATTGATAAATATTAATGTTGAATGCAATTACATTGTTAATTAGAGCTTAAAATAAATTTGCGGAAATTTGTAATTTTGTTACAAAAGATATTTTTACACATATTTAGAAAATTATTAACTAAATTAGGCTATCAAAATGATTTCCCTCAAGATTTTAAATTGACATCTTCTAAGAGGTTTCAGTGCCTGTCGTCTGATTATTAAACATTGAAGCCTTTGTAAACCTTTAAATTTCTGATATGCTAGTCCACTTTCTCTCTCTCTCTTTAGTTGCCTCCGCAAATTAAGTTGTTTGCGTTTTATTTATGGGCCATGGGCAGTGAAACTTGCACAAGAAGCCCAAAAGTCAAACAACGGCATGCAATTTAAATGCAATTGTTTTATGCACAACAGCAGCCACACCAAGCACACACGCACACACACACACACACGCATGTGCGCAACAACAAAACATTGCATTTCACGCTGCGCTGACAAGCCAAAGGGCTGCGTTGGCCAATGTGGCGTATGCGCAACATGCGGCTAGCAAGAAGTTGCTGCCGCAACAACAAAAACAACAACAATGCCACCAATATATAGTATATACTGCCTGCGCACCTCTCGCACTAATAAATTATTAAATGCATGCAATAAATTTCAAATTAATCGCTGATATTTATCTCTCATTGCAACGTCGACGTTGCCAGCTCTGTGCATAATAATTATGTTGGTCAGAGCACAGTTACACCCCTCTCGTCCCCGCCCACACCCCACAAAATCCACCATCCACCACCTCCAAAAATATCTGCACCCGCGCGCTTTTAAATTTCTTTTTATTTCAATTTGTGATATAATTCTTTTTTTTAATTTTGACCTCACTCGATTTCAATTCCAATTAAATATTATTTTTTATTGTGTAGTTGCTGTTGTTGTTATTGCTCACATTTATTATGTTGACGCCATTTGGACAGCAATATTTTACTCATTGTTTTCACATTTTTTTCCACATTTCTTGTGGCCATATATATTATATTGTTAATTAAATTATATAGCCAAGCTTTCATACAAGCTTATTTTTTTATTTGTTTGTGTCTTGTATTATTTATTTATTCATCATTTTAATTGTTGCTGCAAATGTGAATTAATAATGTTAAGTAGCCGCTTATTTGCAGCATGAATTTTAAGTTTATGACATATTTATTTGCGTTTTTATGATTTTCATGAAATTTTAATAATTTATGTTGACAAACAAATAGGTTTTTAAAATTTAAAAGATTTGTTTAATACCAGTTTAAAGATATTTTAATGGAAATCATTAAAACGAAAAATTAAACATTCCTTTTTTAAATTTGATTGTAATTAAATTACGATAAACATTGGCTTTTTTTAATTATATATTTGTAATTGTTGTTAATTAAACGATTGTATTTCGTAATAACAAGTAATAACAATATTGAAGCTATCATTTTTGAGTCTTATATCTCAATTGGTGTTGTTTTCAGTTGCCATTTTTATTACCAATCAACCGAACACAAACGCACACAGCAATTTGTTGATGGCCATCTCCCTACCATCCCCTCCCGCCTCCTTCCGTAACTAACGAGCACAAAGAGCAACCAACAAGCGACAAATATTTCACATTGTTCTTTGAATTATAGCGCGCAAAATGGCAACAATAAAAACTTTTTGCCAGTTGTCATATGCCCCAAACAAATTCTATGCACACACATATGGACAGCAGCCACTCCCCCTTTTGGCTAGCCCAGGCAACATCAACCTGCAAATTAACACAATAATAGCCAGCAAAAGTCACACACACATACACACACAAAGGGAATGAGCAGGAACAGCAACAAAAATCAACAACAATATTGCCACAGATATGCAAATGGCATAGAAATTGTGGTTGGCAACTGGACAGAAAGGCTGGCAGAGCATTGCCTGGGAACGGATATGCTTGCATATAAATTATAACACCGGCGTGTCTATTAAAATGATTGTATCCGCTCGATTATGCACACAGAGCAAGACAGAGATAGATAACGAGAGAGAGAGAGAGAGAGAGAGAGAGAGAGAGAGAGAGTGAGAAAGAGTAATAGAACGAGTCTGTGGCTAAAAATTCGGCAGAGCCCAAAAACTTTTTGACTTTGCCTCATATGGATAGAGATACAGATACAGATACTAATGCAGATGCAGACAGGCATAGGCACAGATACAGCTGCTGCTACTGTGTGTGCATGTGTGTGTGTATCTGTTGTGTTGACTTTGCTGCCTCTGTCTGTGTGTATGTGTTTGCATTGCACAGGTTGTTAGCATGTGTGTGAGGCTCGTTTTGCTTTTTTCATTGCGCCTGCCCCTCTGCCCTTGTCCGCTCCTTCTTTGATTAAACAAATTGTACATAATACAGTTGCTGCTTTATTTGCCATTCAAATTTTGTGTGTCTGCTGTTTAAATCCAGTTGATATTATTCTGTTTTGACAGCTAATTAGTTACCTTCACATATGCACATGCGTGTGTGTGTATTTTTGAGTGTGTGTGTGTGTGTACGTTTGACACTCCTCTGGAAGCCGCTGCCTCTGCCTCTGCCTCTTCCTCTCTGCCTGCTTGTCACTGACTCTAATTGACAGCGTTTTCTGGTCTTCATTTAGGCACTTTGGATAAATTGCATAATGCACCAAACTTTATGCAAATCTTTTGGCAGTTTTCTAGCTGAAGTTTAGAGGTTTTATGCATGCGAAAACAATTAATCTGCTTCAGCTATAAGATACAGAGATACAGGCGCAGACGCGGATACAGATACAGCTACACATGCAGATAGAGATACGAGGATACACCGTGTGGTATATGAAAATTCTGCAGGTGCTGCAGCAAATGCAAACCGCAGTGTGTGTGTGTGGGTGAGTGTCGCGTCAATTGTGGGCCAATTTAAATGGCAGCTAATAAATTTGCAGCAGGCAACCGCAACGTGCGAGAGGCACTCGAAAGATACACGGGAATGCGATAAGATACGCAGTCAGCCGGGACAAAGATAAACTGCAGACGCCTAAAAGTGTGCAAGTGGTTGTGCAAGTACGTGTGTGTGTGTGTTTTGGAGCGTAATTTAAGCCATTTATAGCTTGAAAATTAATGCTGCCAGCCAGACTACTGATGTCTGCTGTGTCTGCTGCTGGTTCTGGCCGCAAGTGCAGCCACTTGCCAAAGCTGCCATTCAAAATAAATGAGCTAAATAAGCAGCCTGACATGTCAGACAGCAGACAACAGACAACAGACAACAACAACAGACAACAACTCGCTGCAACAACTGCAACAAACAACAACAGACATTAATAAACAAGCAAAGAGCAAAGTTTTGCAGGCTACGTTGTGTGTGCATGCGTGTGTGTGAGTGTGGGTGTGTTTGTGTGTGTGTGAATTGTTTGGCGTTTGTTTTAACTATCAATTAAAGCGCCCGATGCTAATTATGTTCAACTCCACCCTTATGCCACCCGACTACCCTATTATCTAAATCCAACCGCCCCCACTCTTGTCAGCAACAGAGGCCATAACTTTTGTTTTGCGGTTTTGTCTGTTGTCAAAAACGTTGCTGGCCTTTTGCAATTGCTTTCAAGACTGTGCACACACACACACACATATAATATCTGACTCTGTATCTGTAGCTCTATATCTATTTTGGTAATCTCTATTGTTTGCTCTTGTTCTTGAAATTAGGCAAATATTTGTATTTGCCTATTGTGTGTGTGTGAGTGTGTGTGTACTGTGTAATTTATGTGTGTGTTGTTGTTGTTGCTCGCGCTGTTTTATTGATGTGCATAAATCACAGTAGGAGTACAAAGAGAGAAAGAGAGACAGCTAGAGAGAGTGATGAGAGATGGGCAGCTTAAGATAGTTATGCACGCAAAACGACGTCTCGCTCGAGACCGTTGTTATATGTGTTTAAGTCCATAATGAGTGTTGGCTTACGTCATTACGGTGTAAATAATGTTATAGCTGTTATCGATTACATAATGCAATCGATATTTTTGCGATTTTATTTTTCAAAAATGGACTACGATACTAACTTAATTAAAGGAAAGTTTCCTAATGAGAATCATTCGTCTATGATGTTATCATAATTTTTATCGATAATTCTCGACCAATAATAACACCAAGGTGTGTTTTTTTGATAATTTATCGAATAATATTATGTTATTATATATTATAATTGAATATACTTAAAATAACAATAATTTTACATTAAATATAATATATAATTAATGCTTATTAAGTATATGATCAATAGTTGTCAGTAAATGCATTTATCTATAACAAAATGAGAGCTTATTTATTTATTTAACTCTTATATTGTGAATGTTTTATTAACCCTATTCTGACACAAATAAAACATTTCGAACCAACAATTTAAATAGATAATACTCTATTTCCCTTATTATATTTTTCACAATGCACTTTAAAATAAAAATAAATTTGGCTTTAATAAAAACCATTCAATTCCTAAATGCGCAACAAAACCCAATATGGCTACCTCTTACTTTCTTTATCCCTCTAAATATATCTCTCACTTTAATCCACCCCCTTTATTGCACTTTACGAGCAATGTACAACACCAGCAACGCGTCAAAACAATAACAATAGCAATAAAAACAACAGCAACAACAACAAAAACGATAGCTAAAAACAATGAAAGCTATACAAATTATGTGAAAAAGGCAACAAAGTTTTGTGGAGAAACATGCGTAAATTTATGCAAAAGCAAATTGTTATTTAAAACACTAAAAACTAAACCCAGTCGAGGATAGTTGGAAGCGGAGTCTACGAAAGAGATGGCCATACTTAAATAGAGATAGCAATAGGCCGTTAGCCAAAAGTGCGTGCGATGTGTGTGTGAAATATTAATGCACAACATTTAAATGATTGCAGCAACAACAGCAACAGCAGCAGCAGCAAATGTGTAAACAGAATCCGGGGGAGATAGATGTCGGGTAAGGGGAGAACGGGGGATACGCGGGGCAGACTGATGAACTGACCTCTGCAGCAGATGAGGCCGCAGTTGCTGCTGTCGTTGCCACACGCAATGATCTGATTAAACATGGTAATGAAGTAGTCAAAATGTGGTGCAACGTGGCGTATGCGTAATTTCATATATACACAGACCAACTGGCCGTACACACACACATGTGTGCGTGTGTTTGAGTGTTTCACTCTCATGCTGCTGCTAATTTAAATTTACGCGTTTCGGCTGTCCACGTACTGGGAACAGGACTCTGATGAGGAGAAAAAAGAGTAAATCCCAGTTGCAGCGAAATGAAAGCACAAATACACAGATAAATATTGTTGGTAGAGTCAGCAGGGAAGCGGTAGTTGTTGTAGTGACTGTTACTGTAAATACTACAAAACCACATACAAAAATATAAATTGCTCGATTTAAGTATATTTAAGAGTATTTAAACCGTTTCTGTGCATATATTTTTAAAATTGCGAAAGATGAGAAACATCTCAGTTGGATCTATGATCTTTATTAAATTTAAAAATGAATTCAAGAATTTGTAGAAATTCAAATTCAATATTTTGCAATACTTATGTTTTACTTTTATTTAATTTAATTGGTTCTTTCTATTGTGGGTACTAGCAATCCTGTATCTTTTAATCTTCATGTACATTCTCTGTTATATATTCAACAATTGTATTCAAGTTGACGCTTCTATTCATTTCAACTCTTCCATGCAATTATGTGTAAATACTAAAGCAATCTTCACGTTCACATAAACCAGGAACTGCATTTCGTTTAATACACTTTTGATACACTTGCACAGATGTGTATATGCAATGTTGGCTATAGTATTTACATATTGTGGAAATGGCAGTTTTATTCATTCTCACAATTGCAAATTTTATGGTTAAATTTGTTGTTAATCTTTTTTCTTCTAGGGTTATTTTTCCATTATTTTCCTATTACATTTAAAACGCGTCGATATGTGGAAAATAGCTTTTAATATTTATTAGCTCGACTGCATTAAATGCACTTGTCTATATTCGCGCAAGTGTGTGTGTGCGAGTGTGTGTGTGAGTATGATTGTTTGTGTTTGCTTATAGAATTGTCGGACATGGGAGGGTAGGTGTGTATTTGCATTTAACATCCACACACGTACCACTCTCAATGTTTGGGAATACGGCACGTTATGCCATTATTTGTTTTCGCTGATTGCATTTGATTTTTGGCAAACGACTGCCGTTTGCTCTTTGGCTAACAATTCACAGCAGGCTCCTAGGGGGGTAACAGATAACAAAAAAAAACCCAAAAAACAAAAAAAATAGCAAAAACCAAACCTATATAAAGTTGGCTGCCCTCCGGACAGATACGGCGCTGCAACAGCCTCTCAGCTGCCTGGTTTGTTAGCTAAACAAATACCGCATTGTGCCACACAGCGAATAGTTGCATGTTGCAAGCGTGAGACGAGAGTGCGAGAAATTCAAATTGAACGCAATTTATATAAAGTTATGCAATTTACGAGAAAATTGCAAAATACTTACATTCCACACGAGACAAACAATTCAGGCGATTGTTTTTATCTAAAAGTTTTAATTTGTAAAGTCAAATATATCATAACAAACGCTCAATCCACAGACAAGACAAATACATTCCACAAATTTATTTGTAAATTAATAAAACCCTTTATTGTTAATATGTACCTTAATTTTCACAGGCATTACATAAGAGAAAACAATTTATTCGGAGTGTCGACTTTCAATTTCCACACTTGGTTTCCAGTAGAAAATACCTCTGTTTAGACCGACGAATACATATGCGTAATCAAGTCCGAGTAAGAGCGTAACCAAGTAATTAGGACCATGGTCTAGGCCCACAATTTGGCTCACAAATGTTGACCCTCGCAACAGTTGCCATATTAACCGACCTCCCACCCCACCCTCCGAAAGGTCAACAAGTTACGTGCCAAAGCTAGGAACGTAGCTGCCTGACTCACCTATCTGCATATCCTTGGCTTCCAGTCTCGTTTCACGTAAATTAGCAATTATTTAGTCATATTATTAACTCGTCTTTGGTCTGCCTACAACTTGATAAAGCTGCCTTAATTCACATTTCATTCGGCTTTTAGCTAATAACCAGACAGCTGTTGCTTATGTTGATCTTGGACTAATTTCATTAGCCTGTCCCTGCACCTGTGATGTGGTCAATATAGTGTTGGGCAATGCCTAATAATTTCAACACTTGCATATTATTTGAAGGTGGGAATACATTAAAGAATACATAATACAAACCATTCTTATTCCCTTTTATTCTTTATTCATAATTTAATTTTTAAAAACTTTTCAAACTTAATAGAAATTTACCCTAAGCATATGTTGCAAAAATTTTAACAATCTATTTGTGGATTTATAAAACTATATTTAATTTTTAAACATGTTTTAAATTGTTGGTAATATATTCTTATTTTTATTATTTAATTATAAATTCTATATATTCCACTGACATCCTACAAAGCATTTATTAGAAAGGTTTTGATGTTAAGAGTATTTTAAATTCAAAATATGGTTTTACCTAAATTCTTTTTATTTCAATATTTGAAGTTTTAGTTTCGATCATGATATTTAAAGCGCTGTTAACTTGCTTCTCGAAGAATAAAATAAATAACTGGCAACACTTCTTAAGTTAATAAGCTATTTCAAGCATATTATTCACTTGAATGCCACAACATAAATCTTTACATTTTCCCACTGACTTATGTACAAATTTTCTTGCTCATTTTCTCTTTCTAGGTAAGTTCAACTACAATTGCTGGTCACATTTTACACCACCCCCAGTCGTAAACTCAAACCCCAGACAGCGTTTGACCCACGTAAGTGCTAAGGAATTTTTTAATATTCTTCGAAACTATTTAGCGCATTTTTTTTTCTTGACACTCCGTACTGTTCGTCCTTCCACGCCACGTGCCGAAGGGGCAACATTTTTCAAAGTAGTCAAGTTAAAACGACTTCACGAAAATCGCTTAAAGCAGCAAAACGCCAAGAATAATGATATTTGCCCGAAATGCAAGCCACAGAAGAACAAGGCAACGAAAAAAATACTAGAAGAAATATACTGCAAAAAAGGAAGAGTGTAGACTGTCGATTTGGGGTGTGCGAGTCAGCACAGAAAAAGGACATGCACCCCAAGGAAAACTTTGACTGCCTTTATGCACGCACACACACACACACACACACACTTACCCCAACACGCATACATATTGGTTTCGTTGGTTAGGTACTTGGGTTATAAAGAGGGGCGCAGCAAACTTTGCGCTGATTTTCTTTTGGGGGTAAAAATATCTTACTTTTTTTTCCACGTCTTGCGTGCAAAAGTCACAACTGCCAGAAAAACAAAAAAAAATGTATTATAAAAAATCACAATTTTTGTTCGTGTAGAAAAATGGCAAAACTTTAAAGAACAAGATGAAATAAAAGTGGCAGACATTAAGTTCCACATGGAGCCAAAAAGCATTAGTGAAAAGTTCATAAGTAAAAGTTCGTCGCAAAGGGGACGACGCAGAGCTCTAAAAAAATGACAGTTAAACTTTTCGGCTAACAGCAAATTTTGATGTTTTTTTGTAAAAATCAAAGTCTGGTCACATTTGTATAATGTCTTACAAACACATAACTCATCTCTAAGGGATGGTTGGGGGTGGCCCTGCAACAGCAAACAGCAGCCCCTAATCAATGGAGTGCTCGTTACAGAGCAACATTTTAATACATTAAGTAAATGCATTTGAATGTGAAAAGTTTTGCAAATATTTTCTGCTTGATTTTGCCACACACATTTATATACATACATATATTATTTCCTTAAAAACTTACGGTAAGCTCCAAGGCACCTTATTGCCTACTTTTGTGTTGCCTCATGCTTGCAACTAGAGGCAAATTTTTGCAGTGCGACTACCCGCAGTGCCTGCAAAAAGTTTCTTCATTTCAAAAATGCACTTGTTGATTTATTGAAATTAATATTGAAATGTAAATTGAAAGTCAGTTGAATGCGTCAGGTGCAAACGGAGTGTAATCATGTTAAGTGTTGACTAAATAAAAATAGTATGTTTGTTTGCTGCTTAAATATTAGCTTAATAATTTATATTCTTATATAAATTTATAAATTTAAACAATAAAAATTAGCTGCAGGCTCTCAATCATCAGAAAAATGTGTTTCCATTTAAAATAATTTGTTACGTAAATATAACTTTTATAACCCCTAAACTTGTTTTATAGAACACATTTTATTTTGAGCTGAACGTAAAGTTTTCAAGTTTTGAAAAAAATAAAATATCAAATCAATTGCTTCAAAATTGGATATTATTTAAATTTTAATAAATTGTTATTGTTTTCAATTTAAAATAAAAATTGAAAGCATTTCAATTGCTCGCAATATTATACCATTTTTTACTGTAACATCCTTCATACTCCCATTACAAAAATGATGAAAAATTGATGAACACCCTCGCAAACGTCACCTCAAATTAAGTGGCTCGTTTTGCGAAGCTCATCAGCACACGTTCCGCAAACACTTGGTCCGTTAAGTTGTCACGCTGATGGACAGCTCGGCCATTTAAAATTCCACTTGTGGCAACACTAAATCCACCGTTTTACAAAGCCAACAGCAAATCTCAAAATCATGACAACAAAATTACAAAAACAGCAACAGCACAAGAAATGCCAACAGACTCATTTTTAAGTGGTGTTTAAAAGCAAAAAAATTCCAAATTTATTGTAAATTTTGATTAATTGCATTGTCAGACACGCGTCGCGTCAACCACGCCCATGCCCACGCCCACGCCCATTTCTTGGACTATGCGACGTGCCATATTAGAACATTTCTAGCGGGTCGCAGGTTCAAACGAGTTGAACGCTTCAAGTTTTTCGCTGTTTTCGGGTGGTTTGTTTTTTATATTTTTGGGTGGTGCGACAACAATTTGAAAATATTAAAAAAGTTTTCACTTGACATGTTATTGACTTGTTAAAATGTTTTTCTCGGTTGCTTTATATAATTTCTGTTTTATTTTTTTTCGAATCTACCCAAAACTCTATCAAGAGGGTAGTTTTTTTTGCGCTTTTGTCGCGCTGGCTGTGTCGGGCTGCTTATTTATTTATAATGTGGGACTTACTTGGCTATTCAAGCCACGTTTTTGCGTCATGCACGAAAATTGCATTGCCTCGTGGCTCCCCCTCGCTCTCTCCCCAAACCAAACTGTCCAACTCCCAAGTTGTGTGTCTCTCTCTCGTGCTGGGGTCGCAAAACGGATCAAACTGTGTATAATTCGCGGAGGGTTGCAAAAATAATGTCGACTAGACTTTTATTAGACAAGCTTCTCTGTGTTTTCGTCCTCGTGCCCAACATCTTGCATATACGACGAATTTTTTGCGCTTCTGGTGTCTTTGGAAATTGGCAAGTAAAAGCGCCAACAAAACTTTGTCCACAACCAGAGAAGAAAAAAAATAAAAATAAAAATACATTGAAACCCAGGCACGATTTTCTATCGTCTAGCCGTTGAAAAAAATGGTCCCTTTGTGTGTGGAGAGAGTTTGTTCTATATGTAGATGCTGTTTATTTGACAAAGCATGAAAAATGCATGTGGATTTTGTGTGATCAACGGCTGCGGCTCAGAGGACCGAACCATAAATGCGGCTTTTTTCGGGTGGCTTAGTCTGAGGAGGGGTATAACAAGTGCCTTCAAGAGCTAATACTTCTACAATGGCATTCTTTGTGGTTGACATTCAAATGATATTTAATATCGAGGCAAAAAAGAACAAAAAAGGAGTACAGTAAATACTTGTAATAAATAATATTAAGTTAAAAATTTCAAAATCTGAGCCACTTAAATTCCCTTTAATACAAATCTAAGCTACTCCAAAACTTTAAATATACTCATTCGAGGTGAAACCCATGTAACAATTGTTTAAAAACAAAATACCTCGGTTGACAGTGCATAACTCGACCTTTTGCATATATATATTCCGCCTTCTCAAGCGAACCCAAGCAAAATGTAACGTAACAATTCAGCTTTATGCTTGTCAACATATTTTCTAAGCCACAGCAGAGCCAAAAGCTGCCAACATAATGGTGCCTCATCGTAACCGACAACAGCACAGGCGATACCATAACTGTTATCTAAAGCTTTTTGTTTTCTTGTTGTTGTTTCTATCTCAGAAGAGAAAACAGGAAAAATACGAGCACAGCTGTGTTGGAAAAATGTGCAAAAAAGTAGTAAATTTTACGCGCATTATTTAAATTTATTTGCGTCTAATGTAAATTTACATTTTTACTCCGAACTGTGTGCAAAAGACGAAAATTCCCTCGAGCAGGCAAAAGCTTCTCCGGTCTGTGACATGTGTAGAGCCGCAAGGGGAATGTGGAAAGGGGGGGGGAGGTGGTGACTGGTGTAGTTGCTGCATTGTTGTTACTGCTGCTATTTTCTATTTTGTACAAAGACGCAGTAAACAAGTGCACGAAAAGAAAACAAAACCAAACAAAACAAATCTCCTGAGATCTGAGTGAAAGGAATTGTATTCAAGTGGAAGTATTTGCAGGCAAGGAAACAACAACAAAACTCAACCACTCTTGTGGTGCAGACAGAGCATTTACTTTACTTACACATGGCATATAAATTTATATATATATATATATATATATATATATATATATATATATATATATATATATATATATATATATATATATATATAATATATACGTGTATGTATTGTGTGTGAATTTGGCTTAGTTATGCATATATTGAAAATTTTTTATCAAAAGTTGTTGCTTATCAACTTTAGTCTAAAAAAGAAAAGCTCAAAACCAAATTAAACACCGCACACATTCAGTCAGTTAGTTAGCTAGTGGGTATTCAGTCTGGCGTCATTATCATCGTGATCATCATCATCATCAGCATTAACCATCGCCCCCACATTGTCGCCACATCATTGTCTGTCTGGGGAAACTCTGTGTTTTCCGCTCTGAGGAGACCCTTTGCTTGGGCTTTTTACTCATTTGTCGTTTGTCAGCTTTTTGGCGCGTTGATTTCCCGCTGTCATTGTTTTGGCACACCATTGCCCACTGTCCGGGTTCTTTACAGGGAACTCCTGGCTATACCCTAGCTGTAGGTCTGAGTGAATTGTCTTCCCGTTTGACCTAAAATCTCAAGCAATTTTTTATATTTTATTGGGTATCTTATGTTATTTTTAAGTTTTAATTTTATTATTTTATTTTAATATAAAAATTTGAAATATTTTTATTGCATCAGCTGTTGAGATCATCAAATTATAAATATATTAATTTATCAATGCATAAAATTATAAGTAGTTAAACATGTAAAAAAAATTATATAAAAACACATTTAAAATTTATAAATAAGTGAAAATATGTTATAAATATTTAAGATGCAAAACTCAAATATTTTTGGCAACAAAATATTTTATAATATATTCTTTAAAAGCAATTATATTTTCATGTTAATATGTAATGTGATCGCAAGAGTATTTCTACTTCGTGTTGTTTGAAATGTATTTTTTTTTATTTTTATTTATCTTTGCAGCCATTTTTTTGTATGTGATTTACTCGAACAATATTGTAAACGTTGGTTTTCTATTATGCCCCTCTGCCAGGCAACAGAGTTGATTGCTTTTTCGTGTATTTATTTGGCATATACAACAACATTGCACTGCTCGACTGTAGGGCCGCTTTAAGCGGTCTTAAAGCCGTAAAACAACAGTTTTGGCCATTTGTAATTCCCGAAGCGGCTTTTGCCAGCAGCGCGCCATAAATTCTAATAACTCACAGTTTAACATAAATTACCAGCCAGCCGCATAATTAAAATAACCAACGAAGGATTCTCTCTCACTCTCTCGATTGCTCTGTCTCTCTCTCCGTTGGCAGTGCGATAATTGAGCTTGCAAACTCAATAGGAGGCGAAAATACGCACTCGTAATTGAAATTAAATGACATAAACATCAACATAAAGTTTAAACAGCAGCTGGAAAATAGCCCCAAAAAACAACAACACTTGCAACGTTTCAGTTGTTGGAATGCAATCCACACAAAAATAAAAGTAAATTAAACTGTCATATGTTCCAAAAGAGACAACAGGACAATCAGACAGTCACAGGACAGTCATCAGCCAGACATGCTCTCAACTGCCGGACAGTCTACTGCACGCAAGGGAGGAGCCGAAGGCGGGTCTCGGGGCGGGGCGGGGCAGGGCCCGGTCAGGACGACTGCAGTCTGTCTGGTTGTTGGCTCATCTGTCAGTGTGGAAGATATGTTGAAATACGCCGCGTGTCATGATAAAGTATGTCGAGTGTGTGGGCTGTCTGCGATGGAGCCAGGGGCGGATCGCGGGTGCGGCGGGGCCCAAACTGGTAATGAATGCAGTGCCAACTAGATTTATAGCAACAGGCAGTGGAGGAAGCAACAAGAGAAAAAGAAAATACGCTCTTTGATAATTAAGAATAAATGCGAAAATGTTTTGAAGCACAACACAACACAAAATACTCGCTTGGGGGGCGACAAAAAGTGAGAGTGTTGAATCAGCAAAAGTTGTGGCCAAACACAAAAACAACAACAACTTGAAATGTTGATCATCATCAGCAACAACATCTTGCCCTTCAGCTTCCGCTAGTCTGTGTATATATGTGTGTGTGTGTGTGTGTGTGTGTGTGTGGTTCCAGCCATCAGCACTTTTTAAATGTTATTACGTGTTTGGGCCGCAAAACTTTATTTCTCTCTTCTATTTTCGCTGCGGTTTTTTGCTCGCGCTCAGATATATGTATATTTTTTGTGTTGTTTATAATTTGTCTCTTTGTTTTGGCAAAGTTTTTCTCTTTTTTGATATTTTTGAACATATTAAATTTGGAAATTTGTTAAGCAAATTTAAGGCATTGTAAAAGTATCTTATGTCTGCAGGGGCAGCAGGGTTTTGGGTTTGGACTTGGACATGTCGTCGCCGAGGCACTCAAAACAAATTTGTGTTTGGCGAGCTGCCAGCCCCAAAAGAAACAGCAATAGCAGCAGCAACAGCAACAGTAGCAGCAGCTGCAACAACAGCAAACACAACAACAAAATAAACAAGCAGTAGTGGAAGAAGCAGAAAAAAATCAATCTTTTGTGGCATTTGCCTGAAACTAGATTTCATACCACGGCGACGACAACCTCTACAAGTATTTCATGCGGCAAAAAAAAATATATATATAAGTATATATAAATATATATGTATATTTAGACAACAAAAAGTGGAAAAAAAAAGAAAATATATAGAAGAAAAAAACAGCTCTTAGAAATGAAAAATAAAATGAGGCTTCAGCAAATATCAGGGGCCATGTGAAGTATTGCAGTAGCAGATAGAAATGCAGTGCTTCAAATGGGGGCGTGGCAGGCGCCACTAGAACTGGAGATGCCTGCAGAGAAAGAGAAAGAAAAGTGTAGGAAAATGCAGGCAAATTGCAGCTCATTTTATGCAAATGCGGATTGGGAATGCTAAATTAAACAGCCAGAAGTAAATAACACATTTATTGTTATATTTACATATTTTTTACACAATATGAGAAAATAGTTGCAAACCGTACAAATACAGAAATAACAATTGTTGGTTGAAAACACATTTTATTATGAACGTATAAAATTATAGTAAAACTTAATATTTTTCAATTTTATAATACAAACCTAAGTTATAACTTAATATTTATTAATCCTTAAAAGTCTCTTACTTTCAAAATTCAACGCCCTTTTCCACTACAGAAATTTAAATCGAGCAGTTTGCTGCTTTGGCTCCTTCAAAGGCATCGAATTGAAAACTGAGTTTGGGCAGAGCTCAAACGCCCCCGTTCTGCATACTTCTCTCAATGCCAAAAAGTATACTTGACATTTTTGCGTGAAAAATATTTGTCTGCCTAAAACGCAAACCGAACCACAAACCACTTGAGCGCTGAATAACTTGACTGTGCTTACCCACTGTGCCGCCTTGTGGCACGCTGTGCGAATTTTTTAATACTCATTCATAAAGCGAAAAGAGTTTAAGCAATGTCCGTCTTGAGGTTTGTTGCAAATGGATTTAATGTATATATCTTTATAAATTTTTATGTTTGATGCCTCTAATTGATCAGCCATATTTCTGATGGTCAATTAAGCTAGAGTTACCAAAATCGACATATCTATCAGAAAAATCAGTAATATATATTTCTTTGTTAAGAGTTTTTTTCCTGCGAGCAAGTATTGCGTAGCCGTTTACTCCCGAATTCAACGTGTTTAGTTGTTTTCTTTTTATAATAACAGCCATATCGCAATACATAATAATAAAGCAAAAGCGTTTGTGTAAATAAATATGCAGCACTCGAAATTACTTGGGATGAACTGATGATGACGATGGGGATGGCCATGCTGATGACAATGTGGCCGCAGTCGGAATGGGATTCGGGGGAACATCTAAATAACGCGCTGCTGACCCAAACTCAATTTCCAGCAGCCCGCAACTCAATTGTCAATGAATAAATTTACTCGCTGGCAACGTTCGCTCTTTTTCGTTCTCCGTTCGCGTTCTCGTCCTTTGGCGTTGTCGTCATCAACGTTGTCCAGGAGTCCAAATCCATTATCCTTATCAGTGCACGAGCATCGGCGCTCGTTCGCGAAACTTTTGCTGCTCCATTATTTCGCATTCGGTTGTTCCTGCTCCTTCTTTTCTCCTCCTCCTCCGTCTCCACTTTATTTTTTTCTGCCATTCAATTGGTTTGAGGCAATGCCTTTTACCACTTCCACTTGGAGCTTCTCTTATTTTTTTTCTCGGATTCCTTTTTTTTTTTTGGAAATTAATGACGCAAACGGCCGGAAAATTTAGTAACTTTTAGTCATGGCGTGTGGATGATTGGCACACGATATATATATGCGTTCGATTCCCCCCAATTGGCTCAGATCCTGCTCCATTGGCTCAGTGCTCATCAGCTTTGGCCTGGCCGCCCGATAACCATGAAATGTATGCGATGGTAATGAAATCGATATTTATGAGTTTTCGCTTCGTTGTGTGCATTGTGCGTTGAGTGCGTTACGAATCTCGGCATATCGAATCCCGAGAGGTTAATAAATTAAGCTACCAAAAACTTTTGCTTCTATTAAAAAGTTTAGCTTTGGGGTCACTTTGTTTTTTTTGCTTGGGTTTGGGTCTGATTCGTATCCTCCCGTGTTGGTTTAGACAAAACTTATTGTTATTGTTGTTCCTGGCTATACAAATGTATTCCACAAATCATCAGCTTGTCACAATTGTAGAAATTTGCCAGGGAACCTGCGATAAATTGTGAACGCAATGAAACGAATTCGCTCCACAATTGTTAGTTAGCTGTTAATTTAGTTAAGTGCGTGTTAAACAATTTGCAATTTTATTTATTAGTTTGTTGTCTTCCCAGCTTTCACAAATTTGTAAATTTATTTATGGATTTTTTTCTATCTAAAGTATTAAAATAGTATGAAAATATCAAACAAATTTTAAACAGATTTTAGCTTCTTTTTATTTTGAAATGATTTTATAAAAACAAACCAACTTTCAATCTACACATTCCACTAGAACTACCTCTTGTTGAAGTACATACACTTGTTTAGAACTTTTAGCACCTTTTCTTTCAAATTGGCTTCCACTTGCTGGCCAAACAGCAGACACTACCTTGTTTCTGACCACTGTGGCACTCCACAATGCTTACCACTGAAATAGCCCCAAAACCGCACAATGATATTCGCCCACTAGTTCAGTTTTTAAAGTCATTACGCCCAGCACTCAGATGACGCTGACCCGGCCACAGTGGCACAATATCAAAAGCCAATTAGCATACATTTTCATGCACACACACAGACACACAAAATCAAACAAGTCCAAAAATGTTGACAGCACTTTAAACGTATTCATAACATTCACAATCCAGTCACTAGTCACATTGACAACCCTGGCATGTCAACAAGAACATTTTCATTTTGTTTGCTTAGTCACATTTATGCATGAAAGCGGCAGTATTCGCAGTGTTTATATGTACGAGTGTGAGTGGACAAGTTAACCCCCCAGTTCCTTACCCCCTCTGGCTTCAACAAAAGTATGCCCTATCAAATTAACAAAACAAACGCAGCAGCAGCAACCGAAGTTCTGCAGAAACTTAGAAACTACTTCAAGCAGCAAAATAAACTAATAGGCAAAGGCAAGGCAGAAAAAAGAAACGAAGCAAAAGCAACAGCAAAAAAAATCAAGGGAATAGGAAAAGCTCGGCTCAAGCTTGGCGTGTCCTTGGCAAGTTCCTTAGCCAAAACTATGCAAAGGCAAACAGACAATGCCACGCCCACAGGCAGCCAGCCACGGCTTTTGGTACCCAAACAAGCTGCTCGGCATCGTCTTAATAAGATAAATAGGCACTTGAGTGCAACTTGCTGTTGTTGCTGCTGCTGCTGTTGTTATTGTTGTAATTTTTGGGGGGCAGGCAACTAACAACTTGAAATGTAAGCCCCGCTCTATAAGTTCCCTCAAGCTTTCCACGCTGCGTCTGCCACTGGGGCATGTTCAATATTTTGTTTTGTTAATGATGAGCAAAGTTTGCTTTTGTTGGGGCTTTCTCTTAACCCCTCACTCCTCCCTCCCTGCCTCCCTCATTGTGAAAAGCAAATTTTTGTGTATGCTCCAAGTTTGTGTTGCCTGAAAATTGCAGGACATTTGAGCTTTAATGTGGTCAGCGTGCCCTTCCTCTTTCTCTCTCTCTCCCACCTTCTCACTGTTTTTGGTATGAAATGTAATGTGCTAGGCTTTGACTTTGATTTATGGCACATTATAAGTTGCAGAATGCGTGCCTGTGCTCTTAACTGAGTGTGGAACCAGCTTAAATCATCCACATCAACATTAATACTTGTGGCTCCTGCCATTGTTGCTGTTGTTGGGTTCACTATGAAATATAACTCGAGCAATCGTTGTGGTTCAAAACTGCTCTTGAAAAATGATTTCAAGTTGCCTGCCTTAAATGTTTCCAAGGGCTTTTTGCTTTTAATAGGGGCACCCAAATAAACACGGGCTAATTCTCCGGTCAACTGTTACTGAATGGAGCAAATCAATTAAATGTTGAATAATGAGAGAATTTTAAACCTTGAATCTTTCATCTAACGAAAATATAAATATTGAAAATATAAAATTTATTATTAAATACATCAAGCATATAAAAATATTGCTATCGAATACAAATAAATAAACTAAAATATATATAATCTATAAATGCTTACAATTATGATTACCACACTGTGCACTTATTTTAGAGCGCTCTTAAGCACTAATGTTTATCCTTTTTTTTTAATCCCTTTCAATTTTCTCTTTTACTCAAGGCTTAATCGCTTCCAAGTTGATTGCTTTTAATGTCTTGTAGAACGTATTTAATGCCGCTTATTTGCCGCCTCTTTCTTGCTCTTTGCTGTGTGTCGTGCATGGAAAACCCCAACGGTAAATATCAATTTCCCCCACATTGACACTTACAGCCTGCCGCAGCCCTTTCTTGCTCCCGCACCACGCCCCCGCTCCCGGGTATGTGTATTCCAATTACACTTGACTACGCTGCAGAAATTGTCATTACTTTGCGCTGTGATTTACACTTCAAAAGCCGCCGCGAATCCTTTGAGAGCATTTCTTACACTTGCCGCTACATTTTCTTGTTCTTCCCTTTGGCGCTGCTTTCGTCAATTGCAATTTTTCAATTGATATGCCAAGGGACAGCAAAAAAAATGCTGCGACTTCCTTTCTCTTTTTTGTCATCCATCCATCTCTCTCGCTCTGCTTGGCCAATAAAATCAGCCGCGCTGCTTTTGATTTGACTGATGAGAGAGCGGGCGGGATGGGCGTATGGGCGTGGCATAGTTGCAAAAATATTGGCATAAATTATGAGCCGAGCATTTCGTGGCGGGGTTCGCACGAAGCCAAAAGGCGAAATGTTTCCGCTTAATAAGGCTTTCCGTTTCCGCTTGCGTTGCACGTTGCTTCCGGCAGGCCCCTGCACACCCCCTTCATCCTGCCGGCCGCTTCCTTCCGCCTGGCACACCATCGCCAGCAGCAGCATCTTCTTCACTTCCACTTCACATCAGCCTACTTGCTATGCATCGCGGCCTTTGTGGTTCGTGGTTCGTGGTTGAGTCTCAATGTGGCTCCCCTCTTGCCTCTTTGACTGTCCGGTCGCTGTGTGGCCATTGTTAAGCTCGTTGTCAGCGCTCGGCAATTGATAATGATTATAATGGTCGTCGCTTGTCGCTCTGGCTAAGCCCCGACTCCATCTCCATCCCTCCCCCCCGCAATCCTCTTGGAAAAACTACTTACATTACAATGCACAGAAGCATTTCCCACCCATTGCGAGGCAATTTCTTTAGGACGGGGCCCATTCAAAGCGCATGCAAATGACTTTGGATTTTAATTAAAAAGCAAGTGGCTCCGGCAGTGGTGCATTTGATGAACCGACCCAACCGACAGAGAGAAAACGAGACAGAGACTGATAAAGAGAGAGGGAGAGACTTAGCTGTTGGCCCGATGTCCTGCTGGGCCTGCTGCTCCACTTTGTTGCCACTTTGTTTGCGCTGCGTGCGTCAAAGCGAATCCAGCTAAGAAGTAGCTCTAGCAGTAGATGAGAAAAAATAACAGAGTATTTGCTTCTTTTGTGTTCGCTTCAAGCCTAAATGCTCGCAAAATAAAGTCAATGATTCGACTCTCGACTCCGTTGTTTCTCTCCTTAACTCTACAACTCTTTCGTTTTATGAATTATGCTGGCAATTATGCGGCAACAATGACATACAAAAAAGGGTTCTTTTTTTTTTCGAGCCTTTCCTTCCTTCCTGGCTAGCTGGCGCTGGCAGCCAGCCCGCCGGGCTGCCTTTTGCAGGACATAGCACAAAACTGTTCTCTGTTCTGTGCACTCACTCGACAGTCGACGCTCGGTTTATTGAACTTGTTTAATTAAGCGTAAAATGTGTCGTTATTTCTCATCTACCACGCTGCAATCCTTTGAGCCAACTTTTCTTTCCTGTTGCTGTTACTTTCTGGGTATTCTTCATTCCTCTTTTAATGGAGTTATTAAGTATTTACAGTGAGTGGCAATTGTTCAAATGCTTTTAGTACCTCTAACGCTGGACAATTTACAAATTGAGATTCTGTTTTTTTGTCGAATTGTAATGTCACAATTTCATATTTACCGCAATTAGAGTGTTATTTTGTTAAATGTTAACGATAATGTATCAATAACAATAAATTAAGATCTCAATTTTGCACTCAATTATTTATTTTATCTTTTTTGTTTAATAACCCAAGCTAATCATTGGTTTAAAATTATTAAAATCCAAAATATATTTTCATTTTTGGTATGCAAATCAAGAATATAAATCTGTTTATTTCTAAACAAGCACAGTAAAATATTTAAGGGGGTTATCGCAATGAAAATATGTTTTATAAAACAAATATTTTTTCGCTGCATTGTTTAGAAAAATAGTAAAATGTTTGATAAACTCTTAATACATAATATTTTATAATTAAATTTATTGATTGCGCACATGCGTTGCCAAGTCAATTATATTTTTTATATTAGTCTGTATTTAGTCTGGTTTGATATTTTTGTATTTATGTACAAACCTCAATCTTAGCAACTTTTTAACGCAACATCGAATCCATAATTAATTGAAAACTTTGTTCTTCTCCTTGCAGGTATGTTTACATATTTAAATTTGCCAAATCTTCCAACACTGAATAAACTCGCGTAAGTAAAATGAAACAAGTATATTCTCTTAGCCAAAGTTCTTCCCACATACACACACACACACATGTACACCTACTTCAAGCACACACGGAGTAAAAGCCTTGCAGCTGCAAATTGCCGTTAGCTGGTCGTAAGCCAAATATTGCAATAAATTTTTGAAGATACCCTGCAATATTAAAATTTGACATGATTAATGATGATTAATAATTTGTTTTTTTTTTTTAAATATACGTTGGATTTATGGAAGTTAACTGCAACATTGAATAATTGATCATAATAATTGTTTAAGATTTGTAAGTCTCATTCAACCTGGCCACTTTAATTTCAGTACAGGGTACAAAAAACAAACAACAAATTGTGAGGGCGCTGCTGTTGCTGCTGATCTGCCTGTTGTTGTCGTTGTTGTTGTTGTTGCACCTTATAGCAATGCGACACGCGATGCTGCAGCAACAGCCACACACACTTACACACATTGGCGCACACCTCTAGTCAGCAATTTTGCGCAATAAATAAAATTAAAGGCGCACGCGACTCCTGCAAACGGGATTCGGGGGCGAACTGGGGGTTGAGGTTGGACGGACGCCGCGGGAGCTGGAGACGCAGGCAGCTGCCGGGCTGGCAAAATGTAATTAGAATTGTACAGTGCGGTTAATATTTCCGCCTGCTTGAATAAGTGTGAGTGTGTCGATGTGTGTGTAGGTGTATGTGTATGTGTGTGCGGTTCATAAAACAATGCCCACAGTGCGGCCGTTGCTGTTGTTGCTGTTGTTTTTGCGCCTGCTGCGTGTAAAATGCAAACGCGTCGCGTGTCAAGCGCTCGTTTTAATGCCCTCAAATACACACACACACACAGACACACTTAAACACACTCGTACACACACCTGCCCAACCCACACAACACAACCCACTTGAGCCCAGACATTTGCAGCATTTCTTTGGCTGCTTTATTTTTATTTTCTCCTATTTTTTTCTGCTGACTCGAAGACTCTGGCTTTAGCTTTGCTGGTGCCCCCGCTTCCCTTCTCTATATTCTCACAGTTGGTGTATAAAATTAATTTTATTTACTTTTTCGCCTTGTCGTGCCTTGCCTTGGCCGCAGGACCAGCGCGAGGACCACGACTCGCCCTTCAAGAGGCTACTTTTATTGTTACTTTTGTTGTTGTTGTTGTTGTGTGGTACGTGCGCATGTAATTAGTGCCATTTTTCTCAGTCTAATTGGAAAATTAACATATGAAGTGCTTGTTTTTGTTGAATTGAAGAAAAAACACAGAAATTGCTAAGAAATTGCAAGTGGGAAATATATTATTGCATTTAAAGAATTTTAAATAGATGCCAACTAGCTCTGAATTTAAAGGAATTAAAGGAAAGCAGACTAAAGTTAAAGAAAATTCCATACATTTCAAATTCAAATTATATAATCTTTATTATAAAATATTAAATTTAAATCAGACACAGATATTTATTAAATTTTATTAAAATTTTTTCATTTACCAAAATATTTTATTCAAATAAACTCATATTTTAAAGTACCTTATGAGATTCGACATGATTTTAAATGCCAATTAGCTTCTTTCCTATACATATATTTATATTTAAGCTGCCTGTCATAACTTACTTTGATCGCAACATCAACGTAATTCTACTCTCTACTTTACTTTAAAAACTCTTTAGTGCTACAGAACATTGTCAGCCAAAAACTAGTGCTCTAAGGACTTCAACCTAAACCAAAAAAGAAAAAAAATTGAAACGAAAAAAAGAGCAGAAAAATACGAACTAAGAGCAGCGTAGACAAGTTGTAAAATATATAAAAAAATTTCATAATACGCTTAGTGCAAAAATGTGGTAGAACATCTTCCTGGCTGCTAGCCTTTTGTCCTGTTCTGCTCCACACAGATTGTATCTCTTCCTCTTGAATATGTGCTGGTTGTTGTTGTTGTTGTTGTTGTTGCTGTTATTGCTGTTGCTGTTGCGGTTATCATACTTGTTGGCATTTTGGGTTATTGTTGGCAGTCGTCGACGTTGTCGCCACGGACATCGTGGCCACTGCGGTGTCTGTGTGCTGTCCATGTGCCCCGCCCACTCGACTAACTGCAGCATCTCTCCCGCTGCTCGTGTGTGACAGCATATAAAACAAATTTTTATGAAGAACAACGCAGTCAACAAAATGAAAGCTATGAGAACAAAAACAAAAAATAGAAAGAAATTCTATGCAACATATTCTAGCATTTTATTTTTTTTTGCTTACTCTCACACGAAATTTAATAAGAGCGCAAAATGCTGCGGCTTGGCCATAAAACGAGCCCAAGTAAAAGCTACAAATGCAGACAGGGGGGAGGGGAGCGGGCTCGTACTCATCTACGCCTAGGTATTCGAGCTGCGAGGTATTTATTGGTCTACTAAGTGGGCTCTAAATTTGACTTATGCGCCAGCTTCGTTTTATTTCGCTGGTTCGCTCAGCGAGACATGCATAAATTATGCCACGCAGGTCATTTGGAGCCACATAAAAGCGGGCGAAGAAGCCGCCACCCAGTTCTTTAAGGGTCCACCTCATAAGTGGGTAGGCTCAATGATGGTCCCAGGTTGCTTGCAAAAGTTTCTCTTTCTGCTGCCCAACGAGGCGCAATAAAATCAAATCAACGTGACGACATTAAAGTTGAACTGGACTTTGGCCTTAAGGACCCCATCACCAAGGAACAGGCCATAAAACTGACGTATTTAAATTAAAAATCAATTGGCTTACGGGGCCACTGTGGATGGTAAAACGATAAGAAATGGGGACCAGTATTGAAAAATTTAGAAATACATTTTGTCAAATTTGTGAAAACTTTAAACTAATTAATTTAATGCATTATTATTTTACAGTTCTGTCCTGTAACCGCTTTTTACAATTTAAAAACTCTATCATAATCAGCAATTGTTTTTTAAGAGAGCTAAGAAGTTATTTGAATCTTTTAATTATGATTGTTTGACTATTCGATAAATATCTATCGATAGCAATAGCCTACTTTGTAATTCACAGCAGCAAGCACATTTGTATTCCTTACTATAAAATGTCAAATTCAGGACACTTGCCGCCCATTGTCTAAGCCACACCCAACTGAATGCCCCGCCACGTGTCACATAAAATGCCAAATTAGATTGTTTTTGACCAATTCTCGCATACAAATCCAAACTTCTGCCCTTTGCCATTTTATTGTCTCCGGCGACTGTCGGCTGTGTTAACCGTTATTTAATGCACATTTAATTTAGTCGTAAACACAGGCAAAATCGCAGCTAGCAAAAAGTTTGAACCCCGCCCACGTTTCAAGTTGCGGACAAACGATACGCCGGGGACTTAATTTCGCCTCGCATTGAGCTGCAAGACGTAAAATTTCAAAAGTCGCAACCGGACGACGCAACCCGCATCGCTGCTGTTTCTGCTTCTTGCTGCGTTCTGCCAGTAATTAACTTAATACAGCTTGTAAATGGTGGGCGGCATTGGCCAAATGGGCGTGGTTTGTGGGGTACACGCACATGTGCAGCATAAATCAAAGCTGCGGGCATTTGTTGATTTTTGCAATTAAAGGCAAAAATGAGAACAGGCGGGAAGTTTGTCGATGAGTGTGCTCAACTAAAAGTTACCCTGGTTTGATGAATCGAACTATATCGATTTTTATCGGTTGAAAAAGCAAATATGACAAATAAATTTTACATTCTCATCATATGAAATGTTGATACACATTTTATTTTTCGTATTTCGTAGCTGCAAGCTACCCATTTAGTATCTATAGGGTATAAAAATAACAAAGTAGAGGGGATTGAATCGAAAGTTCATTAGTCCTTCCTAGAAATCGATGCGTGCAATCAGTTTGCTGTCTTGGCAAAAACGAAGAGGGCAACGAAAATCTATATAATATGAAACAATCGCATCTTGGCTAATTGCTAATTGACGGTTGTGTGCACTTTAAGGATTTTCGCCAAAAGTCGAACCTTTAAGCTCGCACAAAAACGCACCCCCAAGAATCGCGACAGAAGCTTATCAACGTCTCTGTCGCCGTCTTCCTCTTCTTCTTCATGTTGGTCCTTGTCTGTTGTCCTTGCTATCCTATGCTACTTTCGCTGGCGGCAAATTGAAGTAGCTGGCGCGGCAGGAACATGGCCAGGACACTAAGGACCAGGCGCCAGCTGGCAACTGTTGCCGGAAGCGCCGGCGGATGTCCTCGCTAAACCGAATGGCATCGTCGCCTGGCAGGAAATATGGCCCAGCATGAAATTAAAATGCTGAACAGCAGCGAGCAGAAAAAAAACTCGGTTACACTGCAAAAAATAATTTATGTTAAAAATTTATGTAAAAATATTAAAACTGCATATGGAAAAAAATTACTTTGGCTCTAATATTTTTGGAGATGAATTTTCGGCTTATTAAAACAATTAATAGGCAGTTCTTAGAGAAGCTCATCAGTAATATTTCTGTAAAATTGAATGCATCTACCTTTAGAACTTGAAGAAAAAAATATATTTGATTGAATTGCACAACAAAAACTGTTATTTTTATAACCCGCTAAAGCACTAAGTTATATGTATGTATGTATAATATTTTGCACAGTGTAGCTCTGTAACTGTCTGCGGTTGTTGCATAATATTAGGAGCATGGGCTTCAGGTAAGCCGCAGCTTACAACAACAACAACAACAAGTATGTGAGAGCCTTTGTTAATTTTTCCTGAGCTCTCAAATCAAAAAAGGATTATTAGCAACGCGCACAGTTGGCTCATTCAAATTTTATATTAGCTGATTATGTGCGTTTTATTGCCAGAGGCTGTATGTGTTTGTGTGTGTGTTTGTGTGGGAACACACACAAGTGACGGAAATTACTGCATAAAGCGCGCTTGATTGAGTTGACAAGTTGTAATTTCGTTGCCGGCGCGCGTTTCATGTGCTCGACTGCGTATGCGGTTCTCGAGGCGGGGAGTGGGTGGGTTAACTGATGGAGCAGGGGCTAGCTGGCAGTTGGTGGGGATTGTCGGCTCTGTGTGCGTGCGTGCGTGGGTGTGTGTAAGCGCCTGTTACGGATAGTCCATGAAATTGAGGCGGCATCTGTGCCCCCAAAAAGCCACAAGGAAAGCGTTTTACTGATATGCATTTGGTCCTCGTAGCTATTGGGACCGCAAAGTAATTGGGCATATGACGCAGATACAGGGTGTCGCGTACTATGTATACTATATATAAAATGTGAATATTAAATCCAACTTCAAGAAAGTAAACAAAATGTAGTTTAAAATTTGTGAAAATCAGAAATACACTTTCTAATGTTAAACACTAATATATTAAGTTTAGCAAATAGTTGTTGGTTAGCTTTATTTTTATTTTTATTTAAACTTTAAACTTATTTAAATTCTTTAAATTATTTAACAATTTCTCTCTTTTTAAAACCACTCACAAGGAAATTAATTCAATTACAAGTTTAGGCAAATATATTTTCTTTTAATAATCAACCTGCAAGTCAAAGCTCTATATCTGCTTCAACTTTATAAACTTTAGGTAAACATTCTTAAGATTTTTATTTAAAAATAAACTTCTTAACAAATACTACTTTCAGTTCCTTTTTACGCCAACTTTTCCCACGTTTCTTACGCATAAAAAGAAGGTAAAAAAATAACTGAAAAGGAAACGAGCCAAGGTCGCATCCATCACGCACTTTTTCAATGCTTTTGCATCGTTTTCTTTGATTCCGTTTCAAGGCTCTTTAGCTCTATTTTTTTGTATTTTGTTCTTAAGCGAACAAAGTTCCTTTAGAGCAGGATGCACCTGTTTTTGCCTCAGGTTACGCAGAAATCAACACTTTCGCTTTTGGCAAAGCAGCAAAAAGCCCCCGAAACAAATTCTCGACAATAATACAAAAAATAATCAGAAAAAAGGGTAAAGACTGTCGATGAATGCGTAACGTTTATGGGTTTCCGTGACAGAGTCTTTTGTTGGCCAGCGAACAATGGATTGGGGAATACGGACGCACACAAAGGGTCCGGCAATTAGCGGGACAGACGCACAGATCTAAGCCGCTCCATTATTTGATTGGACCAAAATTGATTCACTTTGCCTGTGCCACTTGTCAGCCACACGCAGGAAACTGCGGCAACTCCCGCATGTCCTTGCCACGCCCCCGCCCCCGCTATCCCTTCCGGCTGTTCGCCTATTGTCAGCCAGTTCGCAGACGCACGGAAGCCGCTGTCTTGGGTCGCCTTTTGTATTTGCCTAACGAACTTACGGGCTGAAACGCAGACACTGTCTACGGCTTATTAATTAGACTTGACAACCCTGGAACTTTGCTATGCCTGCGCAAAAAGCTATTTAATTAGGCAAATACGCTTTCGCTTATAAATCGCCAACAACAAAAAAAATAACAACAAAAAATCATCATCTACACAAGCTTGTGCTGTCGCCCCACTTTAAATTTACAAATTATGCAACACATGTGGCATGTGCCCCGCCACGCCGCAAGTCAAAGTTTATGTTAACTTTACGCATGATTTATGTAACCCCCCATTGCAGCAAAAGCAAAGCCAACCCCAATTGGAGGGGGCGCTTTTCAAAAATATCACGAAAAAGTCTCGCAAACCCCTCCCATAAGAACTTTACAACAAATAAAATTAGCAACATGTAGAAGGCCAAAAAAAATACGAAAATAAACAAACTTGTAGATATATATTTTTTTTGTCTGGTTTCTTTTATGTTTTTAGTCCTTTTATACTTGTGCACGAATACAAAAGAGTATATTGGCATTGCGCAATGTTCGTTGTCCATATTTTAAATTTCCACAACTTTGTTCGTTACACCGATTTTTATCAGGATTCCCCTAGATTCAGTCTATATTTTTAATCGATCGATTTAATATTTTTCATAATTTAAAAAAATAATATTTAGATGGATTTAGAGATGGGTACAATTTTGGTCAAAAACCATGTCAAAATTGACAAAAATTGTAGCTCCCATATTGCAAACTATCAAACCTTGTTAAAAGTGAACCAATTTTCATTTTTTACAACATTTTTTTCATGAGTATCACGCTGTCGGTTACCACCGCTTTCTCATACTTGTTTTTGTTGTTGTTTGAGCCTGCCGGCGTTTGGCACAATATATCGGCATGTTTAACATATCCCATAGCCTAAAAACTTATTAAATTAAACTTCTACACATGTTTTGCCGGCGCGGCGCGCACGCGTTTTCTTTCAATTTCCAAGGTTTCGTGTCCAAAAAGTTTCCTTTCACATTCTGGTCTCGGAAATGCTCAATCTATTGTGCAAAATGTTATGCGCCATTCGCTACACTTTGCCAAGTCTATTGCCAAACGTGAACCGAGTAAGGGAGTAAGAGGAGAGAGAAGGTTTAAGGGAGGGGGGGCCGAAGCGACGTTTCAAGTTTCGCTTTCTTTCGTTTATCGACATGGAAAATAAATCATTTTTGTGTGTGTGTGTGAGTGTGTTTTGTGCATGTGTGTGGCAGCTTTCATTGAAATCTCAAATGTGGTCCCAGATTATTATGGCACAAAGCCTTTGATTTGGGCCGCTTCTCACATGCTCAACACGCACCCCTCTCTCTGTCTCTGCCCCTCCAGATATATCTCTGCAATTTTACTTGGTTGCTTTTTTTTTTTTTGCTTTGGGGTGCTGTAAATCTTGTCATTGTCAGAGGGTTTCCGACTTGGCAACGCGATGTTTATCGAGCATGTTGCCAGAAAAAATAAATGAAAACCAAAATACAAATAAATAAATAGACAAGCGTTGCGACAAGGACTTGAATTGTGGCCAAAAATAATATTAGGAATTTTGTATATACAAAATTTTAGATATTAAAAGAAAATAAGATCTTGATTATTAGATATCCTACGTAACAGTTGCATTAAATGGACAATATTAAAAATAATTATGCGACAGTATTTATATATAAACGGTGTTAAAATAAAAGTTTACATTATACACGCTTCAAGCATTGTAGCTTGACGAAACGACAAAACATTGCTTCCAGCAAATATACCCCCTAGCTCCTCGTCGCACAAAGTATAACAAAATGTGTGGGTAATTTGTAGCTATCATAAGGATTGTGCGCCGTGAAGGTAGCTTCTGCATATTGTCATAACTTTTTATATTTATTAAGGCAAACACCGAACTGAGCATTCGCTCTGTTAACAGCAAATAAACACAGCGAACAGGCAAAAAAAACACTCAACACTATTATTTGCAACAACAACACACGCACACTCATTTATTACACAACAGAAAACAAAGCTCAAGCACAATAAAAAGCGCGTTGGCTTAGGTATAAGAAATTCTAGTACATATGGCAAAAGTGGTGCTGGTGTGTGTGGTGTGTGAAAAAGGATATAAGTGCCACATTGTGCGGCAGTAGACAACACGCCGTGCCACACACACACGCACACACACACACACACACAAGCACACGGCACAAAGGGAAAAGGGTGAGGCGACATTATGGCGCCAGTCAGTCACTTTACTTAGTGCCCCCAGTGTGTGAGCGTGTGGGTGTTGTGTGGGTAGTTTTTGCAGTTGCGAACTACGTTTTGGTTGGCTTGGTGCAGAAACTGCCGGGCAGGCACTGTAACTCCTGCAGCAGGTCGCAAAACATTTCCAAGTCGCGCACACACGAATTTCGCTTTGTTCTGTTGTGGTCACAGCGGGTCAATGGCGTCGTTTGACTCTAGTCCAAAGGGGTTGCTGCCTGGGGTGTGGGGGTTGTGGGGGTCGACAAGTTCACGTTCTGCGAACTTGCCATCTAATGCAATCATTAGATTAGTGAGAAATTACAACAGTTTGTTGTTATGCTCAAGTTATACGGTAAATTTCGCACTTGAGCGGAGTTTCGCAAAGTTTTGAGCAAGTTCTTTGTATATCGATAACGATATATCAATTTTGTGCTCGATTTGGAATTTTAGAAATGATTTAATTATACTTACAAGTGAATTTGACAAAAACAGCAATTATTGTTTTATTAAAACTATCTTACTATTTACTACATATAGATATACAAATTTGTCGGAAAACATTTTTGTAAAATCTTTTGATACGAATCAAAAAATATATTATTATATTATTTAAAATGTGCCCATAAATCGTTAAATTCTAATTTTGCTTTACAAACTTCGATTTCATGGCAGGATCTACTGCCCCGGATTCAACTATTGGTTTTAAATATTTTTAAAAAATATTTTCGAAAAATATGACAGCTACAACCTAATGCTAAACGATATTTGTGCTATAGATTTATCATTCATTCCCGAGCCAAATTGAAACCCCTTCATAAACTAACTTGAATGGTGCCCAACAGCTGTTGTTGTTGTTTATTTTGTATGTACATATATAATTTGTTGTTGGGCCCGCTAACCTATAATTTGCTGCAGTTTTAGCGCCGTGTTTCAACTTTTTATTGCCGTTTGCCTCAGCTGCCTGTCAGGACATGGTTTAGTAGAGTATATTTAGTTTCCATGTAGCTTAGACATGGCGTATGATAGGGGCTTTGGTCCTGGTTGGGCTCTGGTACGCTGTGCCTGTCGCGGAAATGTACCGCAGACATGCAAACAAAACTTTTTCGCTGCTTGGACGCGGGCACGCGAGGCAACCAGCAACAACAACTGTAAGGATTCAGGATCCGGCTGAGTTCGTTGCAAGTATTTGCTATTTGCCTGCCAGGCCGTCGCATTCCTTATTGTTGTCGCTCTCTCTTTCTCCGGCACATCTCCCTTTCTCTATGTCGCTTGGCATTTGGCTTGACTATGTTTTATTATTACTTTTTTTTCTGGGTGTTGGCCCACGTAATGCACACTTGTTTATGTACGTCGCTGTCGCGTCGTCCTGTCGCCTTTTTGCATTGTCATTTTTTTATTTTTTATTTATTATTATTTTTTTTTTTGCGACGCGACTTGGCCACTTTTTTTTTGTCGCCTTCAACCCCTGCGGGCTGTTAGGTGTGAGCTGCAAAGTGCTTTTTCCGTTTTACCAGCTGAATTATAGTTTAATAAATTTATATATTTATTTGCTTGTGTATATGTTTTCTTCTTCTTCTTTTTTGTTGTTTGTTGTTGTCTGGCAGCCAAAATAAGCAAATGAATAAATTGCATTTGGTCGCCAGCTTTTTGCTTGTAATTGAAGTTATGGCTCTTTGTTTGGCCAACAGCAACTGGCAAAAGCTGCCCTTAACCAAAAATATTTATATTTTTTCTTGGTCTTTTAAAGCTGCCGGCTGGTAACATACCCTTCCACATTACCGTTAATTGCATTTTCGCCACACTTATCTGGCTATAAATAAAATTATATAATTACCTGGTATTGTGTGGCATAATACCGCATGAACTGAGCTGGCTGTGGGGTGCCGTTGCCCCGCCCCGCCCTGTCCCGGCCAATCCACTTAACGTTTTTCGTTCGTTGGCATTATTTAACGCGTTGCCATAGCAAAAGGTGGCCAAAACAAAACAAAAGCAAAGCAAAACCGAACCGAAAGCTGAGACAAAAGCGGCGCACAAAAAACCAAAATGCGCAAGGGTAGAGGGAGAGAGAAGCCGAGGAACAGGCTGAAAGACAGACAAAATAGACGGATAGACAGACGTATACTGCAGGCAACAAAGTAGCGCGTTACATTAGTGAGAAACACTCGGCAGAAAGGGGCTGTGGGGACGGTGGGCGGACCAACTTATTTTCCATTTACATGCAGCAAAGCGCCTTTCTAGATGTTTATCCTTGTAGGCCCACAACAACAACAACTACAACAAGAACAACAGCAACAATAATGGTAACAAATTCAGTTGAAGCACAAAAAATGCTGTTGGCAAAGCGTCAAAAGGCGCCGCAACAAAGCAAATTGCTTGCTCGGTTTTTTTCAGTGTTTTCCTTTTGTTTCCTTTTTTTCCTCTTTTTTGGTTTTGATTTTGGACTGTGCAATTACTCGGCCTAGAGATGAAATGTGTAACAGAGTTAAAGCAAATTAGCCGAAATTTAAGCAGCTGCAGCTGCAACTGAGCACATGGGCAATTAGGACAACGTAGTGTTGTAAAACTAACGATAATTGCGATATTTGGTCCAGCTAAACAATCGCTAGATGTAAATAATTCAATTGAAATTAAAAATTTAAAAATCTTTTTAATTTTTCTTCAATAATTAAATTATATTTGTTTAATAACAATCCTTCTCTCCTGAATTAGATTCAAATATATTTACTTTTAGAATTCCCAACTACTTCTAGCAGAACTTTTTATAAAAAGCATCATTTGGTTTATTTCAACTTTACATATATTTGTCACCCTCGACAGTCATGAGATCTTGTAGTCAATTCTGGACGTAAAGCCTGCTAAAATGTGGCGCCTTGAGTTGTCTTGTCTGCTCGCAATCAGTTGTTGAATTTACACAAAACACGCATTAGCCAAAACACATGAAGTTGCATTACACAACTTTGCGTGTCAATAACAAGCCACGTGTACCCCCCTTTGGCCCTGCCCTTTTGTTTCTTGGCCATAAAGCAACCACCAAATGCAGCTTGCAGGCGGCTACCAACTACTAGATACATTCTTTGGGCCATATCAGCTAAGTGATGTGGTTGGCTATTTTCATATTATGCTGATTTCCATGGGGAATACGACACATGTGCATGGCCAAAGACAGTGTGTGTTGTCTACATGTGTGTGTGTGTGTGTGCGTGTGTCTCTGCTCAATTATTTATGCAACATTTTCTATTTTGTTTCATTTAGTCTAGTTACACGTTTTTTTAGCAGAATTTTCGAGCTTGCTATTTCCGTGCTGCTCTATTTTTATGACGATTTCGTGTTTAGCGCACTTCAATGAACTTTAAGTAATTGCAAATTGATTGAGAGCCCCAAAAGGGTCGCGTACTCCCCCCCACTCTATTGAATCCAGGTATTGCTCCTTTCTAGTTTACTTTATAAAAGGCACTTGCTGCAAATTACACACGCTTCTAAATGGTTTGCGTTTAGTGCTTTCAATTAATTTAATGCATTTGCCCATTGCAATGGCCCTTTTATGGCATGCGCCCTCACTCGCTCTCGCTCTCTCTATCTCTCTTTCTATTTTGCGATAACAAGCAGCTTTTGTAAGCATATATGTGTCTGTGTGTGCGTGCGCGTATTTAATTGCTTGTAATTTGCGCTAATGACGGTGCCAATTACAACAAGAAAAACAACAACAACAACGACAACTAGCCTTTCACTCTGCATGTCATTAAATACGAATTATAGATTTTTCATACACATATAAATATATATATTTAATTTCCTGTTGCTATTGTCGAGCAACTAATGTCAAAATCAATAAACTGCAAGTTGCGTAATTTAATTTCCTATTGCCGACTGACTGCTACCCTATTCCAGTTTTATCTCTCTATCTCCTCCTCTTCCTGGTAACTCAATTAAAGTTGTAACCAAAAACAACAAAATGAAATGGCTACAAATAAAGCAAGCGAAAAACCACTTAAAATTGCTGCAAAAATAAAACTCCACTTTTGGCTCCACTCTGCGGGCAAGTCCGCTGCACAGTGTTTATCTCTCTATATCCATCTCTATCTAAAACTTTAGCTCTCCACTTTCCCACACTCCGCACTTTTCACTATTTACGCCATTTTTAATTGCTGCATGAAAAAGTAATTACAAATTTGCTGTGCGCCGGTCGCGTAGTTTTTTTTCCCGGCTCCCATTGCAGTCGGTGGGCGGTGGGCGTGGCAGTGCAACTCAAACAAAATTATAAGCAAACACGCAAAACTGCCACAAAACTTGAAAACTGAGCGGCCGCACACACAAAAATATACGAAAACCCAAAAAAAAAAACTGAAAGAGCACCCCAAAAAAGGGTGAAAAATATCAACAACAAAAAAAAATGGGGAAAACACGCAAAATGTTTGAGGAGCAGCGGCAAAGGTGAAGCTTTGGGTGTATTTGGCCGGTTGGTTAGCTATTTTGCTGGCCTCCTAACCAGACAGACGACGCATTGACTCGAACTCGGCAGTCCGACTGGGAGTTGGCGGCGTTTTGTGAAATCTGACCACAGGACGAGTCCTCTCCGGCCAAAATGAAAGGGCTGTGTTCTTGTGTTGGAACAAATTAAAAAGCAAAGGCAAACGATTTGCCTTTAGCTCCTGTTTTTGCTCCTGCTGCTGTTGTTGTTATTTATTGCTAGTCCTGAAACTTGAAAGGACTTGCGTAGTCATGACCCTCGCACATATATTTTGTTAAATGTAATTTGGCAGATTGTGTAAAATAGGGTAAAAAAAAAATACAAGAGGAAACAGTGTGGGGCTAATGTTAAAAACAACCAGAGTAAAGATTTAATGTAAAAATCAATAATTCAATCAATAGTTCAAAAGTTTAAAAAAGTTTTTCAAATCTGCTTAGTTAATTAATAAGTGAGTTAAGATCACACTTGAACTGTTTTATAATTTAACAAAAATGCAATGAAATTTATTTTATTATCAATCAATTATTTTAAAATATTTAAAATATAGGTAGGCAGATGCAGATAGGAAAACAGCGAGAAACTCACAAAATTCGAAAATTTAATACAATCAAATTTTCAATTTTTCACATATAAATTTGTTTTGAATATCTGCTTAATTTACGCTTGCTCTTTTTATGTAATCTTTTCTAGTCTTGTTGGCATTTTTCAATCAAGCTGACACTTCTTGTAAAACCACTGGGATCATTTGTAAGCATTATAATTTCCTACTCATATTTGTAGTTTTATATAATATATATTGCATTACCTGTGCATTACCCATTCCAATTGCATTTTTTACGCCTCTCAAAACGCACACACACTTAAATTAAACACTTTGGCAAAGTGAGAAAAATTTCAACCTAATTGCCACCTTGTAGCTGCTTGCTGCGTTCTCGACTCCTGCTTTGTGCTCGGTGGCGACTCCCATTTTATAGCTGCACATATTTGCAGCGGAGTATCTATAGGAGACTCGTATTCAACATAGAGCATAATGGCGTAACATTTGCACTCAAGCTGCCGCACTTTGGATGCCACAGCCAAAGCCGAAGACATCGCAAATTTGTCGCAGCGAGCAGAGGCAGACGGGACAGGCATCCGTAAGATACTTGCACTTGCCTGCCTGCATGCCTAGCCCACCGCACTCGTGGCCTGACAGACATGCTTGACAAATTCGCTTGCAATTATTTATAGAAGTGGCACGCCGGAGAGCTGACTCCGACTACTTGGCTGCAACTGCAACTGCCGTGTGGCACATGAATATATGAATGCACATATGAATGGATGGGTGAATGAATGCGTGTGTGAATGATGCGAGCGAGTGCTGACGCTGATGTCGGGTCATGTGCTGATGTGCGCCATTTGCTTGCCACGGCTAGCGATCCACTTTTTGGTCAATTTAATTATGAAATTCAGCAGAGTTTTATTTTTACGTTAGCCTCGCCTCATAATTGTATCTGCAGTTGCATCTGTATCTGTTTCGATTTATATGCCAAGTGTCAGTTGCCATAGCAATGTGCAAATTGAAAATTGCACTTTTCCTGTCGCTATTCTCTATTTTTATTTTTTATTATTATTATTCTTTCTCCTTTTATTATTTTTTGCTTTGCATATATCTCGATGTTAAATTTATTTGCATTTGCTTTTAGCTTTTCGACAATTTTGGCTATTTTTAACCACACATTTGTTTTTGCTGCGTGTCTACAATTAGTGTCAGCGCCAAGCGGGGAGTGGAGCGGGGTGGATAGCGGTGACTCACTAACTGGCGGTTAATTAAAAAACTTTCTGATATTTATATAAATTTCATAATTTACATGCACCGTCCTGCCACAAGATAAAAAATGATAACAATGCGGATACAAAAAAAAGAAAGGAACAAACATTTAAACTCGAGCCAGTTAAGCGCAAACGTTTTTTATGGATTTATATTTCCTTTTTTACCCCGTGTGTCCGTCCAGTAGCTTGGCTAATTAAACGATGCAACAAGTTAATTAGTAGCGACAAAGGACACACAGGACTTTGGCCCGAGACCCATTATGTTAAAAAGTCAAAGCATACTTGCGGACGCTCGCTCATTATAATACTAATGCTAATACTAATACAAGAACAAGTACGAGCACTAGCTGAGGTTTAATACACTGCTTTACGAAGTGAAAAGTGTATATTAAGCTTATGCAATGTTTGTCTTTTGAGGTCTGTATTGAAACTAGAGTCCTGAAACATCGAACAAAACTTTGGAGCATCACTGAAATTTTTGAAGACCGGTTTTAAAAATCAAAATTTGTAAAATAAAAGTCATAACTAAGATAATTTTCAACTGTTTCAGGCTGTTGTTATAATTTGAACAAGTATTGAGAAGTCGGTTATACCCAATTCCAATTTTCTCCTTTGTATTTTTTTTATCCCCATCTGAGAGTCGACGGAGTTATGCAAGTTATTAGCGGGGCTTTGTGGTTGCGAATGGAAAGCACAAACTGCATCTACAGCAGCATCAGCAGCTGCTGCTTTAGTTAAAAATATGCCAATGATTAGTTGCAGCTTCTCCTGGTGCTTTTCTCTCCCCCTCTCTTTGTGACGGGGCCAGGACAAAGTAATCAGCGCGCAGTCAAAGCCAGAGCCAAATGTGCATTGGCCCGATTTACCTTTAAGCTGTTGACTTTAAGGCCTGCATATGTGTACATGTGTGTAGCTGTGTGTGCGGGCGTGGCAACTTATGTGACAGCTGTCATTCAACGGCAATCTTAATTAGCCAGAGACACAATCAGCGAAATGCAGCCAAATATGTGCGCCCCACTAGCCCAACCTCCACGGCCCGCCCCAAAGCAGCTGTCCGCTGTATTTTTGCCAATTCTCTTTTGGCTGACAACTTGCGGCAAGTATTTTTGCACATTTTTGTTTTTAATTTTTGGGCAACCCTTTGCACGGTTTTCGTAATTAACTAAAATGGCAAGTTTAGTTCAAAGAGGGAGTGGTTGGAGGAGGGGCACTCGGCGCATAAACACAGAATGCTCGACAGACAGTCAAGGATTTCATTTAGTTGGCAGTTTCTCCATTAAACGGTAGTTTAATTTACCTATTTCCAAGCGCTGTCCTCCCTCTCTCTCTATCTCTCTTTTTCTCTATCTCTCTTTGACTATCTTTTTTTGTGCACTTTTTATTTTAATTTAATTTAGTTTTAGCGACACACACACACATGTCTGCAGGCTGCTTGTGTGTTGAAAAATGCTGCTGCAGGTTGAGTTGAGTGTTGAGTAATTGATTTTATGTGCAAATTTTATATGTTGCGAAGTGGAATTGCAAGCTAATTTAACTTGAATACTTTTGCTGTCCAAGCTGTTATTTAAAGAGCTCAGTTTGGCACATTCACAACTAATTTACAATATTACAAATTATGATATTTATTCTATTTTTCTGAGTTTTTAAATTATAAATTTATACAATCAACTAATCGATTCGACTGTCAGGAGTCGCCAAACCAACTCTCTAAAACACTGACAACGAGTTCTCCATGTTAAGATCAAACAGCGAATTACAACAACAGATCCTGCGGGGCATCAACTTGCACACTTTACGAAAAAAGGGAGAAAAAGGATGAACAAAAAAATCCATAACAGGAGCATCACGTGTCCAGCAAATCAGGACTGCACCGCGGGTGTATTACGATTTTCAATTAGCAAAATTAAAATTGAAAAAAAAAGAGATACAAAAAGGAACACAGTGCACACATTGGTTAAAGTTGCAGTTTAATTTTTTTATGCGGATTGTAAAAATCAGACAAAAATGTTTTTGCCAGATAAATGAGTGCATTGAATGTAAAGCTAAGCTAGTTAAAATGAGAAAAATCACAAGTTGATAAACCTGGATCTAACTTATTAGATTTCGGAAGTTATATTTATTTAATTTTTTCATTTATTTCATTTATATTTTTTCGCTATACGCAGCCTTTTTTAAACAATAGCTAATCTATTTAAGCTGAGTTTGCAAAAACTTTTGGCAAACCTTTTTCAACATTCCGGTGATACTTCTTCCACACAGATCAAAATCAATTTCAGGCATAGTTTTAATTTAGTTAAGCCTGGCACTGTGAAGACATCAAACTTTTGTCCCAAATGCCAACACACACACCCACCCACACACAAACAAAAAGCTTGAGTCAGATTTGTGGCTCACACGCATCTGTCACAGATTTTGACATGTATTTGGTGCGGTGGGCGGGGGCAGGCCCAAAATACTGTTGGCTTTGGCATTTCCCACACAGCTGCAGCAGGTGGAAACTCTTCACCTCGATTTTGCTTGGGCTAAAAAGTTGAAAAGCGGTAAACAAGCAGAAAATGTCGCGACTGTCAAAAATGTGGCGCCAGAAAAGGGGTTTTTACTTGCTGGCTAAATTTCAGAGCAGTCCTTTTCTCACTTTTACCTGTACCCCCGCACCCTTCCCCACGGCTCGATTAATGCCTTTATATCCTGCTTGCTGCTGTCTGTCAAGGTTTCCTTTTTTTTTGCCTTTGCAGTTTTTGGCATGGCAAGTGTTGCTGCCAATTTATTGCTGCAGTTAATTTGCATGAAATATAAATAAATGGCAAACAACTTGAGAGAGTTTCGTGCACTTTAAGCGAGACTGAACTGCACGCCCCTGAACCCGTGCACACATACACATACACACACACACACACACGTACATACACTGTACTGGAGTTGTATGGCATGCCAAATTTAAATTAAATTAGAATTTCTCTAGCTACTTGAGTCTCGGCTCGGTGTGTAATTTAAAACTATTTTACATGCTGCTAAAGTGCGTCGCACTACGTGTACGTGAGTGTACGTAAGTGTGTGTGTATGTGTGTGTGTTAGATAAAAAAGGCATTCTGCAAGCTTTTTGAGCTGCATCCAACTTAAACTTGTTAAGCTTCAGGGAATTTCAGCTTTGCAAAACAGCAAAAAGTGCTACAAAAAATACTAAAAAAAAAGGGAAAAGAAAAAATATTAGAATATTTAAACTCAACTTGATATGCGCCTGGGAGCTTACTATGTCTTCTGACTCTCTGTCTGTCCGTGTCTGTGTGTGTGTGTATGTGATTTATAGTGAGCTGGGATTAAGCTGTCTTTGTGCTGCGCAAGAATGTTGTAGGAAATTTTTAGTATAATGCACATGATAGAAGGCAGCGGCTGGCCTAACAGATCTCAAATGCCCCAAGGCGGAAGTCACAAACATATGGGGGATTGGAATTGCGAATGGGAATCGAGTATTTTTTGCAGAAGCTGTAGACTAGCTCAATAACCGCTTAATGCATATGGCACTTGTCACTAGGGCAAATTGTCGACAGGCTAGGCGGACTCTGTACAGTAATAGGTTGTTTCTGTATAAAAAATAATGGAAGGAATTAATAAACATTTCTTTTATATTATAGGATTTTCTTTAACATTTTCAAGTTTTCCGTATATTCAGTAACATTTGGCTAACAATTTCTGTTTGCACATTACAGTCCTGAAAACGAATTAATATTTTTTTGTAAATTCGCAAACTCTTTAAAATTCCGAGAAAAAAATTATCACAAATTTATAGCCTCAATAATTATGTTAAAAAATTGGCTTATATGTTATATATTTAGCTGAGTTCAGCGCACTTTTAAACCAATTAGTCAAAGTACAATAAAAAAGGTAGAAAGCAATAACAAAAAACGCGCCTTAAAATCAATATAAAAGAAAACAACAAATAAACACAACCATATGAAAAATGGCGTCGCATGCCATATCGTTAAAAAAATAAAGCAAAAGACGGCTGTGCGTGGTTAGGCGAAGCAAAAGCGATGACGACGCTGCCGCCATTGTTAATAGGATTAGGAAGCACAACAGCCAACAACTAGCACAGCAACAACAGCAACAGCAACAACAACTAAACATTTTGCAAAGCACGGCTAACGGCATTAGCAACGGCCAAAACCCACAGCAACGGCAACAATTAAAAGCAAACGAATCACACACACAAACACACAAAACAGCAATAAAAAGCTAGCACAGAAAAAAAATACAGAAAATCATTTATAGTAAAGACAGCGGAATAACAGAAGAGAGGGACAACAAATTCGACAGAAGACAGAGATAGCAAGTCAGAGCAAAGCAAACAAAAGTAAATTAGATTGTGTGGCCCATTAAGGCATTAAGATTTCATAGCTGTTGTTGTTGTTGTTGTTGTTGTTGTTGTTGTTGTTGTTGTTGTTGCTCTTGTATCACTGTGTCTAAGGCTCGCCTAGTGGGCGCAGTGGAGGTGGAAATGTGCCCTGTGCCCTGCGCCATATGGGACACAAGTTGGCCAAAGACAGCAATCTGTACACAGAGAAAAATAAATTCAATTAAATTATTGGCTCTGAGCTACTGCGGACAAAAATAACTGGCATGATTTAAACTTAACGAAGTGAAGACTAAAAAAATTAAATTTACTGAGAGTGCTTTCGAATACCATCAACTATAAAATAGAAAACATTTCAAATAAAAAAACTTACCCTTTTTATTTCATTAACTTTTTACTTAGGATTTACTATAGGCTTGTCTTATGATGCAATTTTCAATATAATTTATATAATTTTATTATGAACAAGTAATAACTAACTTAAGCTTAACTTTTATTTTTACAATGAAGGCTACTTGTAATTTTTTGTAAATACTTTCCTACTACTTTCGTCATAAGCTTTTCGCTCAGTGCATGTGCAGCTACCCTCGACGCTGTCGCATTCATTGAGCACTTAAAGCGTCACCGTTGCCAACGTTTCTAGGCACTTTAAGGGTTTCACTTAAGACCCCAACGAAGCGGGCTACGCTTTTCCACACTACGCAGCCAATAGACTACACCACACTACACACACACGCACAACATACTGACGCTTCGTTGCCATATGATGAAACACTTGAGCATTTTGTTGACTTGTTAAGGCCACCACCTCGCATCGCATCGCAACGGTTCTCATCTCATCTGGCATCTCATCTTGTTGCACGAGCCAGTGGATACGTGACTTTTTGCGGTTTGCTGGGATTTGGCTGCTAAAAGTGCTAAAAATTGCCGGGACTGCCGCCCCGGCAGCCTCCGCCAGCACAAAGCCGCCTATTTTGCTATTTTGTTATTTCGCTATTTGCCTGTTTATTTGTGTGTGCGCGCTTAATGGCCTTGAAGAGAGCGCGAGTCCGAAATGTATCTTGTATCTGGCGGATGTCGTTGCATGGCCAGCTAAATTTAATGGCCCATTGAGGTGTATCTATTTGTGTGGGTGCGTGTATCTGTGTGTGTGTGTGACTAAGTGCCTTCTGCTGGCATTTGCCATTGTTTGCCTACTTTTAGGAGTTGCCTTTGTATTCGACATTTGACTTAATTTAAAGTGTGACGTGCACTCAAGTCTAATTGTCTGCAAGTGTGCGTGCCAGTCTGCATTGCCTTGCAAAGGGTGAGAAACCAAAGTACACAGACAATATACAATTGTCAACTATTTACCAATCGTGTTGAATGCACAATCGAAGGGCTAACGCTGAAATTCACCCCTAATGTAATTTTGTATGCGCTGCCTAATAGTTTGTTATGTGTATAGACAATTAACGTCTATCGCTCCATTAAATCACTACGAAATTTGATGCCCTTTTATAGTTGGCCCTGTTACGATTTGAACAAGGCTAAATACAGCGAGCTGAGCACTAGTTTCTCTGAGTTAATAACTGGTCTGATTTGTTGAGGGTGTTTAATTTATATATGGGTGTGCTTAAGACTCAGTCTTTAATGTCTTTCTTAATACTGTTGTAATTAAGTAGAACTACAATTAAACTGTCTATAAAATCACTTTGCAATTTGATGCCCTTTTATAGAATGATTTCTTACAAAGCCAAAGAAATTAAGCACGATGTGCTAAATATAAGTTCCACTGAGTTATCAAGTATATTTATATGCTGTGGTTCGTTAAGTTAGGATATTTTTACTTGCCACAACAAGTTCAGCAGTCTGTAATAAATTTACATTTCTTACATTTCGTTTTTCTATATTTAATTATTTTCATCACCACAACTAATCATTTAATTTTCATTTCTTTCTCTTTGCAGGTATGTTATCATTTTCACACTATTCACACTCTCTAAAACTCAGACGTCTGTAAGTAATTTAATCAGCATTTTCGAATTTGCCATGGGGGTAGCTCAGAATTTCAATAGAACTGAAATTCTCACACCCTGCCCCAAAAAATTTGACAACGTTTGCATTAAACATTAGTTGTTTTCAAACCGGAATTTGATATAAGCCAGCACATAAAAATGCCGTAAAACAAATCATCTCAGACTGCCCACAAGTTTTTCAACGCAACTTTATGCTGATCATCATTAACAACGAACCCAAAAAACGAACCGAAGCGAACCCTTAAAGAAATCAAACTCAGCGAACAAGAAAATTAATTTATGTATGTGCATATGCAGCAGGCGAAAGGGTTGCCAAATAGTGAGGGGGATGGGTTGAGGAAAACTAAACACAATTCATTCGACTCGAGTTGAACTTCGGTGAGGAGTCTGGACAATACATGAAATCATTAATGTGCTGAGCTCTGCACATGACAAAGAACACTCTCCCTGGCCTAGTGGCCGGCGGCAGCAACAACAATGCATTATAATGTGCTTATAAATATATTGTTGTGCGAGTGCTTAGTATGCTTAGCATCTTTCAGATGGGGTTTCGTTGAGAAGCTCAAGGGTTGCGCTGTCTTTCCCAGCGACCAGTAAATTTAATGAAAAACTTGTTTAGAATTTCATCTTTTTGATTGTCTTCACAATTTTTGTGTGTTTTCTGTTTGATTTTGCGTTGATAACGAGTTCAGACTCTTCTTTTTAGGGTAAGACTTTGAAGGTCAAGCGAAGGTCGTTCACACGTTTCACAATTAGCAGCTGGCGTTGAGATTCGGTCAAGTTGGTCAAAGTCAGCAAGTCGCGTTATTTAGAAATAGTTATTAGTCTAAAAGCACTATATTTTACTGTATTATACCATGCCCCAAAAAAAGAACACACTCGTGTGTTTGCATAAATTGAGTCGAGGCAACCCCAAAACAGTTTGTATAGATTCTGTGTTGTTGTTTCTTTTTTATGTGCCCTAAGCCTTATTTGATGTCAAAGGGCAACCCATTCCGCAATGGGACACGCGCCCAAAAACAACTGCCACACAACTGCCCTCCACTTTGTCCTTGTTGCTGCTGCTGCTGTTGATTTCTATCTTTTGGTAGTTGTTTATGCAGTGCTTCGGAACTGAAACTGGACCTACATATATTTTATAGTTGCCGGCGGATTTGTTGTGTTATGTGGACTTTTCGCATTTTATTGAGATGAATTACATGAAATATACGTATAAATGAGGGTCACACAGTTCCAATCCCCAATCCTCAATGCCAATCGCAATCCCAGTCTCATATGTATTAATGATTTTGGATTTAACTTGATGTACTGACCATGTTCATCAATGTGGCTTAAGTGGGCGCACAACAGGGCTCAAAATCAATACGACAGCAAAACGAACCAAAAATTGTGAGACATTTCCAATTCGGTCAGTATATTGCTGCGCCTAGGAATAGCGCAAAATTTTAATGTCCCTTTTGCTGCGTTCATAAATTTTTATTATGTAATTGAGTTTGTTCGGGGGCTTTTATTATGGCACGGGTCCTGTTCGGGGGTGTCTCTGTCGAATGTCTCCAAATAAAACAATAAAACCAAATGGTGAAATACCAAAAGGGGGCATATTAATAAATAAAATGGGGTTCACAATGGCGAGTTAGGGTGCCTTATCTCAGCGGGTTGGGGGGCTTAGCACAATATCTTTATGATATGCATGTTGTACAAATTCTGGGTACATTCGGTTAAGCGATCAATAAATGTAAATATAACTGGAAATGTGCAGTGGCAAATGCTGGCGTAGATATAAAAGTTGAGAAATGTTGCGATAAGAGATTAGACTTTGTTGAATTTAAAAGCGTGTAAATTGTCTGCAAAATTGTGTGTGCTTATTAGATAGGGGTATTTGAGGTTTTCGCTCTACTTAAAAAATGTCATACTTAAAAAAGATAGGGGTATTTGAGGTTTTCGCTCTACTTAAAAAATGTCATACTTAAAAAAGATCTCGCTGGATTAATGTAATTGTATGCAACAAAAGTTTAAATAATTTTAAATATTATTAATACATCGATAATTTATTAAATGAATACAAAGCCTATGGGTTTTTTTGTAGTTGGGAAAAGACCTAGATCCAACTGTATTTGTAGACAATTCCTATGATTTATTGAATTTTTGAAGAAATAATTTTTTATAAACTTTTTAAACTTTTTACTAAAAACTGACACTAGTTTTTTCCGTTTTTCCTAAAATTACATTTTTTTTTTTCAATCAGTTCTAAACTTTATTTCACATGCTTTCACACAATTCCCAGTCAATCAAATCGCTTAAGCCATTAAAGGGCCCTTTAAAAGTATCCATTTCATATTCATAACGTTGCTTTCCGATGTGCATGCATACAATATATTATATATAAGCTCAGTGGCATCTGCAGTCATTCACAAACTCATTATTAATTGATTAAGCCGCGGCAATAGGCCTCCAGAACGTAATATTTTGACAGCAAACACGCGCCAATGGAACGCCTCAAAGAGCAGCAGAGTCCCCGTTTCAGATAAAGGCGCAATAAATTTACATAAATTACCCGCATGAATGCAAAGAATGCCTCGAGATGGACAACAACAACAACAACAACAAAAGAAAAGTGTCCCAAATGCGCAGCAATTCAATAAGCAAAACGAGTGAAAGGCAAACCTGAAATACGCGGCACGTTCCACACGTAACTCGAGTTTTGGGTTTTGGTTTCAACGGATCGTCTATCGGGTGTGCCGGAGGGAAACATGTCCCGTAAGCAGACGCCGCACGCAATTAGCATGCAAAAAAGTAAAGGAAGACAACAAAAAAAAATGATAAATAATAAGACCTCGAGCCAGGCACACGCTCATAAATCTTGAGCGCACTTTGTCGATCTGGTACCAGTTTCAGCCTTACATATATATACCTAATTTTTTTTCGCTGGTGTCCCATATCCGGAACCCTTCTCAGCTTTTGTTGTAGTCGCACACAATAGGCGCTCAGCCCGGTGAAAGGTTAAGGTGTCATTCGGTTGTTTTGCTGCTTCTTTAATATCCTCCGAACAATCAACAAATTTGTTTAACATTCTCGCTTAAATTCTTAACTGCTCTCTTTGCGCGTTTCTGAGAAAGTGTCACAACCCTTTATCTGACAGTGGGTAGTGTGGGCTGTGCTCTGGAATTTCTTTTCACATTTTCCTTTTATTTCTTATTTGTTTTTTTATTATTTTATTTGGCTCTTTAAATGTTGCTGCCTGTCAAATTGCTGTCAACAAGGCGCCGCTCTGTTGTTGCTTTCCCTTCTGCCAGACAATGCGAACAAAACTCTTTCAAAGTTTATACTTTTTAATTAAACTTGAATCCGAGACTAAACTAGAAAACTTGTCTTCAAGTCATGTGACTTGTGGCCTATTGCCAATTTGTAATTACTGCATCGAGTTAAGATCAATTTTCGTAGCTATTCCAATGGGCTTACCCCGCACCCGGCTAATTGGATCAGTTCAACAGCTCTGTAAAGCTCTCTATCCCTAACTCAATGGCAAGCTCTTAACTGGGACTCTTCGACACCCTTCAGTTTTGACTCGACTCTCAGTACTTTTTGGCTCAACACATCACTCATGGCGTAGGCTTACCCGTAACAACCCCCAATTGGCTGCTACCCTCTCTCACTCAAACTCTCTTACTCACTCTTTTCATCCAATTGTCTTGAATATCTTATAGGAAGAACTTCAATGGGAACTTCCTCGGGTGCCTTCTCCAATGCAAACTCGCTTGACTTTGATTTGTGCTTAACTCTTGGCCAATGCCCAACCCCCAAGGCGCTAAGCTGACGTCATCAGCACCCTGTGAAATTCTTTTGGGTGTGTGTGTAAATTGCATGAGTCACTCGCACCCTTCAGAATCCATAGCTTCACTCCCCACACACACACACACACACACACACATTCAACCACTATCCGATTTCAGACCCTTTTCAGACCACCGCCTACGTAATTGCTTCCTGCAGATTTCGGACATTGGCCAAGCGGCGACGGGGTTTCTGCCTCGGGCCAGGCACAAGGCTGCCTTGTACTAGTGTTCAATGCCTTGTGCCCTGCATAATTAAGCAGTCGACTGTATTTTAAACCACTTAAAATTGGCAAACGGAAGTCCTGCGCCGAGTCACGCCCGCAGCAAACACCTGTCAAGTTTAGCTGCCAAATGCTAAAAAAAAATAAATATTTACTAAAATATTGTCGGGTGTCACCGATTGATCAATACTCGTGCATAGTGTCAGTTCAAAACAATCAAAAACGTTCTTAATTATTTTTCTATTTTGCGTTCCAAAATTTTTTAGTTTGATCTCTCTCTCTATAATGTATAGACTATATCGTTTTAGTGTTATTTTTAGAGAAGTTGGTATAAAAAATGTAAATATGGTATATCGACAATCTAAAATATTTTGTATACAATTCTGGGCAACAATCGTAACATTTGACTAAGGTATATGGGAATATATTCCATTCAATTCCAAACACACCGAAAATTCACTTTTCGAGTATATTATTAGCAGCGCCCTCTGGCGTACACATTGCAATGTTTCATTGCGACAATAAAACCGAACGCCCGCTGCTTTCAATGCCAATCAAACTTTGGGTGGTCTGCCAGTGACAGCCACAAAGACAACAAAGGAGAGTAAGGTGCTGGACGGGATGCCCACCTGGTGGACACCTCCAACCAAGAAATAGGCACAGGTCGATATAATTTTGCCATTCCATAAATTTATTTGGCATTACTTCTGCTTTGTAGAGAATTGCGTTCAGAGGACGGGGCTCTGTTTGAATTGGGGGTCTGTCAGTTTACGGTTTCCCCCCGGAGCAGCAACAATAGCAGCTGAGCAGCTCATGACAAATTCATTTCACTTGCACATGACTGGCTAAAGCCCAGCCAAGGCGCATTAAATGGCGTCGGGATTTTTCTATTAAACCCTGATAGCCTTGGATATGGGCGGGAGGATAGAACAACAGCAGGAGGTACAAAAATATAATTCTAACAGAAATGAAGTGAAAGAGGCAGTTCAGCTTAGGCAATGTCAGTTAATTTAAAAGTAAATATTGCAAACAATAGCTTTTCAAGTATATTTCTATAGAAAATAAACATTGTGTTGTTTTCAAATGCAAGCCAAATGTATCAACAGAAAATTATGAAATAATTTAAGATTTAGTTTATATTTATACTCGTTCACGAAGTGAAAGAGTATATTGGTTTTGTGCAATGTCCGTCTTGCTGTCCGTCTGTCCGTCTGTCCGTATGAACGCAATTAATTCCGCCGCTATTGAAGCTAGAGACTTGAAATTTTGGATATATACTCGTGTGTACCCGCGTCAGATAAAGTGTTAAGGATTTTGGGATGCGCCCACTGGGGG
>SCDY01001160.1:0-71753 GCA_004143825.1 Drosophila micromelanica
GAGAGCTTTACATGTCAAAATTTTTATCAATTTTGGCATGATTTTTGACCAAAATTTTGACCTCCCCAAAATCGAGTTTAATGTTGTTTTATGTACTAAATATGACTATTAGAATCGATTAAAAACAAAAATTCATAATTTTAAATTTTGAAAAAAAATTTTGTTTGAAAATGAGTAAGGGGGGGGCACATGGCTTTTCGCGAAAAATTTAAAAAAAATTATTTTCAAATACGCAAATATTTTAAATGTAGAATCAATCTATATGATAAATCATGATCAAAATGCCATGAAACATGAAAATCGGTTAAGTTTTGGCAAAGTTATGGGAGCTTGAAACATGGGACCCATCGATCTGAGAGCTTTTCATGTCAAAATTTTTATCAATTTTGGCATGATTTTTGACCAAAATTTTGACCCCCCCAAAATCGAACAAAATTTCATAGTTTTAAATTTTGGGGAAAAAAAATTGTTTGAAAAAGCGTGAAAATTGGTTAGGTAATACACTCAGTAGGTCCCCTTATGTGAAACCAGGTAAATTTAACGTAGTAGGTAAGATCATGAAAATGTTATTATATGTTATGCAATGTTATTAAAAAAGAAACAAAAAAACTTTTGATACTCATTATTTAAATGTAAAGGGGTAGCGTTCCGTTTTGCGCTCAAAATTCATCAATGTTTTTTTAACATGCATACACTTTAACATGGTTACACTTGTTGCTGTGTACACAATGCACTGCTGTTAATGTCAATAGAGCACTTATTGAAAGTTCTATTGAATTTTTAATTTAAGTTGAATTTGTTAAATGGTAAACAGTTTAAATGACTCATAAATATTTTGCCGCACTGCAAGCGCCCTCTGGCGTCAATCGCTTGTACCCGTAAATTTGTATCGATACCAAAACGCCCACGGCTGCCAAGCAGCTAATTCGTGTGAATTTTGTGTGTATCTTTTCTTAATTTTTGAACAGTGAGAAATTGCAATGCCAATTAATTTTAACGTTGGCCTCTTGGGGCATGTGGACAGCGGGAAAACGACGTTAGCCCGCGCGCTCAGCACCATATCGAGCACGGCCGCCTTCGACAAGCATCCGCAGAGCGAGGAGCGCGGAATAACTCTCGATTTGGGGTTCAGCGCACTTGTTGTGGATCATCCGGAGCTGGAGCTGGAGCTGGAGCAGCTGCAGTTCACGTTCGTGGACTGCCCGGGCCATGCGTCCCTCTTGCGCACCATCATCGGAGGTGAGCACCCGCCGGCGATCACGAAGAAAGATCACTGACTTGAATTTCATTTGCACAGGCGCCCAGATCATCGATCTGATGCTGCTCGTGGTGGATGCGCAGAAGGGCGTGCAGGCCCAGACGGCGGAGTGCCTGATCATTGGCGAACTGCTCGAGAAGCGGCTGCTGGTGGTCATCAACAAGATCGACGCCCTGCCAGCCGCCGAGCGGGAGCAGACGGTGGAAAAGCTGCGCAAGAGATTGATGCGGGCGCTGGCGAACACCCAATTTGGCGACCAGGTGCCCATTTTCAGTGTGTCCGCCTTGGAGGGCACCAACATGGATGAACTGCGTGCGGGTCTGATCGCCGCCTACTATGTGCCGGAGCGGAAACTGGATGCCCCGCTGCTGATGTACGTGGATCATTGCTTTGCCATCAAGGGCCAGGGCACCGTCTGCACGGGCACGCTGCTCCAGGGATGCGTGAGCATCAACGACACCGTGGAGCTGCCGCTGATGGGGGAACAGCGCAAAGTCAAGTCCATACAGCGCTTCCGACAGCCCGTGGAGACAGCCAGCAGCGGGGATCGGATTGGCCTCTGCGTCACCCAGTTCAATCCGAAGCGAATGGAACGCGGCGTCATCGCCCAGCCGGGCTACCTGCGACCCGTCTATGCGGTCTGCGTGCGGCTCCAGTCCATCTGCTACTTCAGTCAGTCCGTGCGATCCGGGAGCAAGCTGCACATCAGCGTTGGCCACGACACCGTCATGGCCACGTTGCTGCTGTTCCGTGATTTGGACAAATGCCCGGACTTCGTTTTCAGCCGGGAGTACGCATACGTGGAGGAGCTGCTGCCAAAGCACTGTCTGACCACCAATTGCATCTTTGCCCTGCTGCAGTTCGAGACGCCGGTGCTGAGCGTGGTGGGCACCACGCTTATCGCCTCCAAGCTGGACATCGATGTGCCCAATCGCTGCTGCCGCCTGGCATTCTGGGGCCGCGTCTCCTGGCAGACGCACAGCGTCAACTACGAGACGGAGGTGCTGCCCCAGCTGCGCATCTTCAAGCGCAAACAGCGCCAGGGCCACGTGCAGCGTGTGGTCAACGCCAACGAGATCATCGTCCAGAATCTCTTCAAGCGGGAGAGCAATCGCGAATTTTACGTGGGCAAGCACGTCCAGCTGTCCACGGGGGAAGCCGGCTGCATTGAGCGCACCTTTGGCCAGACCTCGAAAGTGCGCATCGTTTTTCCGGACGGACTGAACGAGGCGACGCTGGAGCAGCTCAAATCGGAGCAGGCCAACGAGGTGCAAGTTCTGCTGCCGCTCAAGAAATACATTTTCAACAAGCAGGCCGGCCTGTTCCAGTAAATTAATTACCAATTTTTGCTCAATCTCGATAACTCTAGTCGAAATCCAAAACTCAGCTATAAGCTGTTGTTATATATGTCGATCTATATGTATGTGTGTACATTCCAACTTCCTTGCATACACACACACACAAAATCGCACACACAAGCAAATACTCCGCTTTTTAATCAGCGGCCGAGCTTACCCACCTATGCAAATTATTTTCTAAGTTAGTTTATTGATGTTAAGGACTCAAAGTCATTCGAATATATATGTATATATTATCTATATGTGTACTATAGAGCGTTTAAATATATGTTTAAACTTAATCACAACTTGATCATAGTTTCTGTTCAAAGCCAATATTCCCCTTGTCAATGGATTTACAGTACAAAGATTTATTTTGGCGGCTTTTATCCACCGCCATCTGTTGGCAATTTATGTAGACTGCCCAAAGTTTCAGCACTTTACAGCACTAAACTTATCGACCGACCACCACAAAGTAAAACCATAAGAAGCAGCGCTAACACAAACAAAACAAAAGTTTATGTTGATGCCAAATTTTAAGCACAATTGCCGAAATAATAGCGTTAAACAGACAAATAATAAGAAACAGCCATGTTTTGGTGCGTAGTGTCGGTGCTGTTGGTCTTTTACGCCGCCGAAACACAGCCCGTCAATGTGGACTGCAGCGAGCTGCTGATGGGCCAATTTCTGTGCCCGGATCCCGCCAAGAATCACATAGATCCCAAGACACAGCAGCTGCGCGGCTGCACGAAAGAGAATCGAGCGCGTGTCTGGTGCATAGCCGCCAATGAGATCAACTGCACCGAAACGGGCAACTCGACGTTTACGCGGGAGATGCCCTGCAAATGGACGTAAGTGTGGAATAGTTATGATGATTGATGTTCGTTCGCCATGTTAATGTCTTTTTCTGTGTTTGTGCTGCAGCAATGGATATCACTTGGACACGACTTTATTGCTTTCTGTGTTCCTGGGCATGTTTGGTGTGGATCGCTTCTACTTGGGCTATCCTGGCATTGGGTTGCTCAAGCTGTGCACGCTGGGCGGAATGTTTCTGGGGCAGCTGATAGATATTATACTGATAGCGCTGCAAGTGGTCGGTCCTGCGGATGGATCTGCCTATGTTATACGTGCGTATATATCTCCATCAGTTCTACACTGATTTTAATTGAATCGATATTTGCTTGCAGCGTACTACGGCGCCGGCATTAGCATTGTGCGCAGCGATAATACAACGTTTCGATACTGCAATCAGCTCTATTGCATGCAACAATAGATGGATCTGGATGTTGGCAGCAATTGACACCTTTGGTCATTGCTAGCCTTAATCGGGATCAGCTTACACTAAGCAACGACTGTTAAGAGTGGACTAGATACAATTATTATTACTAGCATAGGATCTACACTCATAAACTGAAACGAACCGAATTCTTTTTCTTTAAATATAGGCTGGGATTCGAATCTGAGTCCCGTTTCAGTTGATTTAAAGAGCACTGCAAGAACTAGACATATTACTAATTTCAGTTGTAGCTTGTAAGTTAAAGCAATTGTTGTATTTTTATTAAAAACTAAGTTAACTATTGTGTAAAAAGAAATCCATGTATATACTCATATAAACAATTTGTTGCCAAAACAACGAAGATTCTAAATCTGTGCAGATAACAAAAATAATTGGCCAAACTTGTACTTTAATCGTTTCATCATAAAAACAACTGCAGGGCGACAGAGCTAAGTCGGCCGACTCATTATTGACGCAGACTCAGGGCAAATAAACGTCGGATAGGGGCTTGTTAAAGGGAAAGGGTATGCGAACTGCGATTGCGATTGCGCATGCTGTACGTTCTGTGGGCCTTTCATCTGATTGGCATTTCCGAAATAATCAGCAACATTGCATCGACAACGGCACGAAATGAAGAAAAACAGCAAAACAACCTGCAACAACAACAACAACAACAGCAGAAAAAGACCAGAAAATGCGTCGCTTGTTCGATTTAATTGCCATGGCCAATGCTGAGGTCGCGTGTAATTCAATGCCTTTTAATTAGGCACTCAATTAAGGCAGATTCGCGACTTCAGAAAGCAAGCTAAATGAAAGCCCAAGAAAACAATAAACATATCGTCGCATGCAAAGCGACAGGCACAGTTTGTGAGCAATTGGATCTTAAATTGTACAGGAGAGCTCAAATTATACAAATACTGTAAATAATCATAATAATTATAGTAAATCTGCATGGATCGTTGATCGACGCAATATCATCGATGCACAAATTATATATTTATGGCTGCTTCTATATATTAACCGTTCTTTAAATGGTTTTTAATGTTTTATGACAAACATTAATTGTTATTAATTAATTTTCACCCTTCCCTTTTTTTACTATAAAATGTTTAATATTCCCCAAAAAGATAGATGGTTGATAAAGAAATTAATATAAATAATATAAATTATTAAATTTTTTAGATGAAGCTTCAATAATATTTTCGCTATTATTTAGATTTTGATCGTTAAACAAAATAATAATATTCAAGCCAAGAGACAATACTCACTCATTTTAGCTTAATTGGCATAACTTTTTAAAATATTTAAAAATATTTAATAAATTAATATTATGCACCAATATTTAAACTATTTTTATCAAAATAAAATCCTGTGTTTCTCTGATAAAAGTTTCTATTATGTCAAATTATTTAATAAAGCTAATAATAAAAAAAAGTGTACCATTATAATAGTACATTTGGTACACTTGGTACATTTGTACCAAATATGGCATGCGTGCTCATACGCACTGTGGTTACTTTATTGTTATTTGCGCGCACAAATAGTGGGTTGTTTACACAGTCACGCCCTTAGAAGCTGCCCCTCCCTGCCCGCTCCCGCTCATCGCTCACAGGCTGCCTGTCGCAGCGTGTGTCCAGTTTCAATTAGCCGAGTTGACAGCCAGTTGCAAGACTTTTGTTATATGTAGTTATTAGTTACTTCTATTGAGTCTATTGTTATTGTTGCTGTTGCTGTTGTTGTTGTTGCACACACATCCCCGTGTAATTACAGCTTGAGACCTTTGCCGCCTGTGTAAACAAGCAACGTTTTGATCTCTGTCTGACAGGCAGACGCAGCGAGTACTTAGCCAACATCCCAGCTGAATGGGAGTACATAGTGGCTGCCTTTGTGGAGCCAAGTCCAAGAGGGCTGCCTCCAATAATAATAATAATAATGCTGGCTGGTATCGCTTACTGTTTTTGCAGGCAAATGAACTTTGCCAATGGCCATTAGAAATTCGAGCAGCTTGTTTGTGCAAGCCTTTATTTTATTTTTTATTTTGTCTGTCTGTGTCATGGCGCATGGCGACCTCATGGAAAATGCCCAAGAAAAAGCGCTGCCCGTGGCGGGAATTATGAGTTTTGCAGTGCTTTTTATTATACCCTTTTAAAAAGGGTTTAAAGTGTATAATGGGTTTTTGCAAATCTATGTAACAGGCCGAAGAAGGCATCTCCTACCCCAAGTATATATATCCTCGATCCGCATTATGTGCCGAGCTGTTTTACGTATAGATTTGAAATATGGTTTTTTAAGTTCGTAAATACCATACGCAAAATTGCAAATTGCAAATTGTCGATAAACCTTCCATTTTTCTTAGTATCGATAAATATTGACTTTTGAACCAGGCTTTTTAGCATATCTCCGAAATTATTAGAGCTATAGTCACCAAATTTTATATGTTACCGAAAAGTATATGCAAATCAAGAATATTTAACTTATTGGATACCTCCCCCAGTCATCCCTCCAAATATTTAGAAAAATATGTAAATTATCGATTTCTTAAATCGAACTAGAACTATAAAAAAAAAAAATTTAGCAAAAAATCGATACATGGCTTTTTAGATTTTGATAAACATCACAAGCTTATACAAGGATTTGAATGCTTTTGAAAATTTCATAAAGATCATACCGGATGCAGGGTATCTCGTAGTCGGACACTCCCGACTTGAAAAATCTAACTTACCTTTTACAGGGGGCGTTTTGTGCCTATTTGATTTGGGATTTAGCCAAAGCCACACCTGAGGCTAGCTCTACGTTTCAGCTAAAAATACAAAAGGCAAGCAGTCAACACAAATTGCCGAGCACACAGAAATGTATATATGGCAGATACAAAGTATAGCAAATAATGGCTAATTACAAATATTTACAGTTATCAAAATAGCATCGATGCTTTGCGCAAACTATTTTATATATAGACCCGACTGCGGTCCCCTATAGACGCAATCCCAACAAAAGCCAACAATACACACAGGAAAAGGGCTACAGGTGGGTCGTTGGGTGAAGTGGGAGTAGGTTTTTTGTTTTATTTTTATCTGTTTTTACTATTTGCATAGCGCTTAGAAGCTCAACGGCTAATTACGCTCAAGTGGCGTGGAAAATTGTGCCTCTTAACGACTAGGGGGCCAATGACGTTTTCGCCAAATTGCCTTTAAAGTTGTTTACACTAACAGTTAACAGAGAAACGAACAGCAAGAACATTGCATTCGGGTGTAAACGACCGCGTAATACTCGTTCACAATCAAAAATAATGTTAATTATCGATCATTAAAGAAGATCGATAGAAAAGTGTATATCAAAAGATATATCGATTTGATCAATTTGATTAATTTGTTTAAAATATTTTTAGTGTAATCTTCAGAGAAAGTCTTCCAGTAATCTGTCTAAAAAAGCTATTTTTATCAAATTTTAAAACGGCGGGCGATATATGGGTTATATCGAATTCATATTTCAAATTTAGCGTCAAACAAAATTGAACTCAATATACTCTTCTTCACTTCGTAAATAAGCATAAAAATAAAAAGAATGAGTACTGTATACAAATAGCAGGTAAATTTAATGAAGCGCAATTATTAAATGTACAAAAGTAAATCATAGACTGCGTCGTGGTTTGCCACAGAGTGCTTGTGGTTGTTGTTGCTGTTGTTGTGGTTGTTGTTGTTGTTGTTGTTGTGGTTGCATGCGAGTCAGCGGCATTTGCAAATTGTTAGTTGGCTGCAAGTTCTCTTGGTAGTCTCATAAATAATGGCAGCCTCTTGTGACAAAATGTGCGCCTGGGAAAACCAAAACCAAAACCAAAACGAAAATGAAAACGGCAACCAACTTCAGTTCACAATTCACAATTCACAACTGGCAACTGTTGAGGTTCACAACATTCGTGATAACTGCAAAGTTTTCCATGAGTTTGGCCTGGTCTATGCCTATGTATGTCTAGCTATCTTATACAATGAGTGCATAAATCATCTCTTGCCGCCCTCCTCCCCACCCCCTCTCTTTTAGTTGCGACTGCATTTTCCATGGCATTTGATTGCGTTGCCGGCGCTTTTCCTCAGCGCTCTTAGCTCTTGGCTCTCAGCATAAATGTCAAATGCTTGCCAATTTGATTTGGCGTTTGGCTAAGTATAAATTATACCAGGCACAAACACCTGGCTCCCTCGCCGTGCACCTACCTATCTAGTCAAAAGTTGTCTTTAATTTGCGTTTAAGCCAACAATTTAGCAACTTAAGTGTTATTATCGCATTTGAAACAAATGCCATAAAAGATTTGTGGCTTTTGAACAAGTGCGGCTAAGTGCTAGTTGCTGTATTTAACTGTAAATGCAGCTGTTGCCGCTGTTGTTAATGTTACTAAAATGCATGTGCTTTTGCATTTAGTTAATGCATTATCCCAAATGTTATTCGCATATGTTTTGTAAATGGCATTTGCAATTTGTTCAGGTTAAATCATTCGGGAAATATTCCAAAAGTATTTTCTTTGCCATATAAATACAGGTGATATATGCTATCTATATGAACTTACTAAATACGTACTTTATAATTAAAAAAAAAGAAGTAAATTACGCAGGTTTAACAGTTAAAAATTCCTGTACTTTTTTGTCCGTTTTCAACCAAAGCGATGGATTTCCTGCAATTGACAAAACACGTCTTAATCGCTATTTTATATAAATGTGTGAAAAGCAAAAATTGCAATTAACAGCGTAATCTAACAATTTTCTCCTCGTCGGCTGGATTTTAAAAAACTGGTAAAACGCATTTTCATTAATTTCTTTTTAATTTTTTTATTAGATTGTACGAGTTTTGTTTCTTTTACTCTTACAATTTAATTTAAAGAAATTTCCTTCGAAATATGCGATCCTTAAATTGTTATATTTCAATCATAAGCATAAATAAAATGTTAATTTAAATGCATTGCCTAAACAACTTGGGAATTAGGAGCGTAAATTAGGTGAATAGTAATAAATAAATAAAAATTGTGTTTAATTTTCTTAATCAATAATTTTGATGAAGCTAAACTTGCAAAATAAGACCTCTTTTTCAAAAAGATCAGCAGAAAAACATATCTGGTAAAAAGTTGATGATAAATCTTTGTAGATAGCAAAATTTCAATTACCCTAACATTTTTTGCATTCCATTCATAAAAGTGTTATCTTCAATAATGCCGCTCAGTGTGATTAGACTATTACATTTTTCTTTCTGTGAGGTATTTGCTATGGTATTTCCTTTGTTATTGCAAAATCAAAGCAAAGCAAACAATGTTCGAGGCATATTAAAATGCCAGTTGACAAAATTCTAATTTGCAGCGCAGAATTCTGAGAAGCGCATGAAATGGAGAATCGAGATAACATTATTAGCCTTCGTTTTGTTGTTGTTGAGTGGGGCAGGGGGTAGTAAATGAGCCATCCACCTGTGTCAGAGCAACTGTTAACAAGGTGTTAATTTCACACAGTGCACTCCGTGGAATGCGCACAATTGTTGAATTATATTTCAATTTCTGATTGCAGAGCCAAAAATATCGAAAACGAAACCAAGAGACTTTGAACAGTTACCAAACCAGGAAACAGAAAACGGGATATTTCGAATGTGTTTAATAACTAAGTAACACAGATATGATTAAACTGCAAATATATTGAAATATTATATTCTTTGGTAGTTATTCCATTACAAGTTGAAAATGTGCTTAGTCTTGGGAATATGAAACAAAAAAGAATTCATGTAATTAAATTTTAATGTCATCATTAATAAAGACATTTAAGCAATTGCGAAACTAACACTATTTTGATGGTTATTTGAAGTGGGGGGAAAATTTGTATTACTAATAAAATAAATCAAATATATTATGTTAAATGCATTACTGGTGATAATAAAATTTGCAATTAATAAAATTTTGTTAGTGTTGTAATTATTTTAAAATAATAATTTTATAAAGCACACTAATTTAGATATTTAGACAACTCATTTAACAATTAATGCCACTTAAGTACTATTTTACTTTCAAGTTTTAAAACAAAGAATAACTTGAATTAAATTAATAAAACGCTATTTAACACAGTGAACGTTGGTATATTGAAAGCATAATACACCCATTACACATTTCAATAGCATCTTTAGTTCAACTTGACCCCAAACCAATTGCTGGCACTACTTAACGGTTCGAGCCCCCCGAAATGAAGAAAAACCAATCGGCTGCGTCTGTTGCTGTTGTCAACAATAACAACAACAACAATAGCGATAGCACTTCGTGTACGACTCGTTTGATTGCGTTCGTGTCGCTGCTCTCGATTCGTGTTTCACAGCTGCTTCTCTCGCCACATTCGTCGTCGCGTGCAGCTCGGATTCAGTTCGATTCGCGCGCTGTGTCGTTCAGTTCTCGTTTAACAGCGCCGGCGAACGGTCAGAGAATTGCGGAAAAGCGCTGAACCGAGTTGAAGCTGAGCGAAGAAAACTGCCTGCGCAGCCAGGAAAACAATTTTCAAGCTGCTGGAAAAACTAGCGTGCGCGACTACGTCGCATGTCGATCGCTTGATAGAAAGAAAAATTTATTAAACAAAAAAAATACAAATTAATTTAATTATGCAAAAAACACAATAATTACCAGCCCGCAAAAAATATATACATATATTTAAAGGGAACTCTACCCCCCGCGCTGCCCGTAGCTTAATCCAAGCTTTGTTATCGCGCTGTTTTTGGTGTGTGTGTTTATTAATTTATACTAAATAAAAAGCACACAAACTTTTAATACAAATTATAGAAGTATTTTATATAAATATACAATGTTAGCAAAAGGTACTTGACCAACAAAAATCAAGAAAATAAACAACAAATTGGCGCGCAATTGGCAATTGCATTGCGTTTTACACAAATTGCATTTGAATTTGCATTTGGTTTTGAATTAAAGCAAAAACAATAGACAATAAATTAACTGACGCGCGACTAAGCAAAGCGCTGTCAAGCTCAGTTCTGTTCGGCTGCGGCACAACGTGGCGTATGCGTAATCTGTAGTTGTGCACATCCTGAGGAAATCCAGCAGTGACTTTGTTGAGCGTACGCGAGTGCATCTGTGTGTGCGTGTGTGTGGCACGTGGCGCGAAAGCAATTAATTATTTGCCAAATTAAAAAGAAAAGCAAATAGGGAAAAATTGAAATGAAAAGCGTGCGCGATGCGTGTGATTTGAGTGCTGTTCTTATTGTTGTTGTTGTTGCTGTTGTGCCTTGAGAAACAAACAAATTGAAATAAAAAGCGAAACGGACAGTGGACAGCCGTAGCCGTAGAGTAGCCGCACAAAGCAATTGAAAATGCGATTCATATCGACAACAACAATAACAAAACAAAACAAAATAAAGAGCAACAACTAGTAGACAACGACTACGCCTCCAGCAGCACCAAATCCGCCGACACCTCGTCCCGCCGTTGCCGCCTCAGCTGCCGCTGCTGCTCCTCGGTCCGGCAACATGTCAAGCATAATTAATTTTCGATTCTGCCTGCGCCGCCGCCAATTTCAACTCGTCTCCATCCACATTGCCACCGCCACCATCGCCGCCGCCACCTCGTCTACGTCTACGTTCCCGCAATTGTGCTGAAAGTCAAGTCGATTGCCCCGCCCGCCGACGCCGCGCCGTCATCCAGAAGTCGATTCAACGGGTAAACTTTGCCTCTTTACTTTTCTTTTGTAATTAATCTTTTGTTGTTTTTTTTTGCTTTATTATTATTGTTGTTGTTGTTGTTATTGTCTGACAATAAGTACGTGTAGAGCGCGATTTTGTTTTATTATAATGAGAACATATAAACGTTTTGCTATCTGCCTGCCGCGTTCAACCTGCCAACCCCCCACCCACCCACCGCTGCCCCAATCGTTGTTTCAACATTTTGCGAAAATTGTTTAATTGTTTGAATACTATTATCACATTTCACTAGAGAGTGTGAGAGGGAGAGAGATAAAGAGGCAGCGGCTCTCTGAGTGTTTATCAAGGCTTCTCTTACGTACGGCCTATCTCTGTTACTTTCTCTCCCCCGTCCCTTTCGGATTCAGCCGTTATTTCATTCTGTGTTCGGCTCAAGAATTTATGAATGTACGTCATGTATTCAATTGTGAAATGAATCGACTTAGAATCAAAGCAACTCAAATTATTATTCAAACATATGTTTGCCTTTTACCTACCTACTGAAAGCAATTAAGAAATCTACATAACATTTTGTACACATAATTTATAAGGCGGAAATTTACGGTTGAGTTTGTTTTAAGGAGTTGTCATTATTGCGCTGGCAATCAGTTAAGCATAAAATTTCAGAAGAGAATTTTACACGATACGAATTAAAATCGTTTAGATATTCGACATGCTTAATAAAATAAAATATTACTAGTAACAAATGACACTCAATATGTGTAGCATTTATTTGAAGTCATTAGAATTGCATAAATGGAGAGTGGGGCTGCCGTTCTATGTGATTCTCATATATTGAAGAACTGTTATCAGATTTTCATGTTGTTAGTGAAAAACAAAAAAAGAAAGTCAAATAAAATAAAATAAAAATTCAAAGTAAGACTGAGTGATCTATATTATAAAAACACCTTAATCTTTGAAAAGCAGCAGATAAATTGTATCGATAACAAACATAAAATCTTTTATTGAATATTGCACAGAAATTTGGTTAATTTATGGTTTAACTTCAATCTGTAATACAACTTATAGTTCACTTTGATAGTTACTTTATTATGATAAGAATTTTATAGAGGTAAAACCATATATGTATTTACTAGGCACTCCATTAGGCAAAAATACTAAATACCTTACTAATTACTGGTATATATCATTAGAATTTCACAATTACAAGTTATTCATAGCCACAGCTCAATCACAGTTAAATTGTGTTGTTCATTTGCCACCTATATACCATGAATCATATTGTTTATCTCATTAGTAACCAGGTGTCAAAGTTAGCATGCCCCATATATATGTGCACGTAAATCTATTTACAAATATCTGTCATAAGTGACTAAAGATCACGTTTTAAATGCAATTACTTAGAGTTCACAATATATGATATATATTTAATAACAAAAGACAAAAAAGAGATAACAATTTCCTGTCGCTCATAAGTTTTATGAAAATGTTGCTCTGAAACTTCAGGAATTACAATGCATTCATTAAAGCCAACAAAGTAACAGAGAATTGCAGCGAAAGAAATAAATGACATCAAGCAGAGACAAACAAATGTAATAAAAAAAATAAAAAAAAAAACTGAAAAGAAATGTTGGTAATAACTGCGCACGCAGTTACCAGTAATATCTGAAAACTGGGCACAGACTGAGGGATGGGACACGGTACTGGAGACTGTGGCCTGCGGGGGCTTAACATGGCTTACGGAGTAAATACGAATGCAGACATTTGCTGGCATATCTGGCCAGAACAGACAGTATGGACAGCATATATGTATATATACTCATATATATAGAGGCCACATTGGCTGGCTGGACAGTAGGCAGAGTTGGATGACAGTCAGCCGGGCTTAGACGACAACGACAATTGGACAGGCTCTCTGGGCCTAGGTGTTGCTTTTTACTGTTTTGTTGTTGTTGTTGTTGTTGTTATTGTTGCTGCTGTTCGCTTTATGGTAAAAATGCAACCATACCTGTTTTGCCAACACACACGCACAACCACACACACACACACACAACAACAACTCAACTCGTTTGCTCAGTTGCAGGCTCAACATTGCAACTGCAACTGCAACTGCATTTTAGTTTTTTACACCCTTACTATAAGTACTTTCAATTTGTCACGACACAGAAGAAGATATCACAAAATCTAGAAAGTATATTTTTAATTGATCAGTTGAGTATTAAATACTATACAAATTTGTACCAATTAGTTAAAATAAATTTTGTTTAATTTATTTTCAAATTCACTGCTACTTTCAATTAAACTTAAACCCTATTTCTTGCAGTAACTAAAAAAATGTATATTAAATAAAAACAATTATTTTAACATCAATAGATGACTACAGAGCTAAATAATTGCCTTTTTTTATAGAAATAAAATGAAAATAAAATGTTAACTTGTTAATCAGAAGACAATCATTATAAGGCTGAATTTATAAATGTATAATCAAGTTTATTGGTTTATTCATATGTTTTCAGAAGCTATTAAGCTTTTTATATATATGCTAAAACTCTAGTTAAGCTAATTTTGCGCTCGTTAAATTAACTACCGAAATTTTGATTGAGTTCGACATTTGACTAGATCATTTTCTATTCTGGCTACTGTCGCTAAAATGAATACAATATCCAAACACTCGGATCCTTGACTGACAAGAGTATTTAAGCTTCGTTTAACTGCAAGTTTAATGTACTTTCTTGTTTTTGTTGTGGTTTTTTTTAGTTTTTTTTTTGGTGCACGCACCTGTCCCAGCATAGACACGACCAGAGACAGGCGGTCTGCAGGTGTTTTGTTTGCTTTGGTCTAGTTTGCAGTCGGTGCTCGAACTGGGACTGGGATTGGCACTGGCACTGGAACTGCCATTCGGTCTGGAGTAGCTCTATGTCTCTCTGTCTCAGCATAATAATAATCCGGCAATTAAAATATGATCGCATAATAACTCGGCACTCGTGTGTCTTCCTATGATTTATGGCACTTCTTTTGGCTTTTGGCTTATTTATAGACTTGGCCAGCCGCTGCTCTCTTGGGGTGTTGTTGTTGTTGACTACTTTTTTTACGCATACTTTTGCATTCGCTTAAAGGTAAATTGCTGTCGCCAAGCGGCAAGCGACAAGCGCCAGACGCCAGACACCGTTCGCCGTTCGCCGCTCTAAACGCGTTCGCCTGGGCCGGCTTGGCTCGTTTGACTGGCAAAACCCAAAAGCCAAGAGCCACAACCAAAGAGCCGGCAACCGAGCTTCTCAGTCAAAACAAAAAATAAAGTAAAATAAAATAAAACAGTGCAAAACGAACCAAAACATTTGATACGCCCCGGCTCGACAACTGTGTCGCAGCGGCCATCAGTAAGCTGCAGCAATTCTTTTTGGATGTTGGGTCTGTCCGGCTGCTGTTGCTTCTAATAAATAATTTTAAATGCTGACTGCAAAAAAAGCCCCCAAATGAATGGCTGGCTGACTGACTGGCAACGGACAGGCGCAAGTTAAAGTGTAACCCAATAACCAAAGGCGCGCTCTTAATTGACTGCGTGGGATGTGAACGTGGACGTGGACGTGGTTGTGGATGGTTGCACAGCTGGTAGCTGCTAGCTGATAGCTATGTTTCTTTTGTTGTTTTTTTTTTGTTGCTGTTAGCTGTAATTGCTAGTTGTTAGTTTGTGGCAAGTGTTGGGGGCCAAGTGGCAGTTGCCATTTGGTCGTCTCAAGGCGTAACCGAGACCCGCATATTTGGGGGTAGTTCTTTCCAACAGCCTAATGACGTCAGCTTTGTCGCCATATGTCTCTATGTTTCAACTACACACATTCGCACACACACACGCACACACACACACACACACACACACAATAGCCATGCGTCATCACGCAGGTTGCCGATGGCGGCGTCTGTGGTGTCTGCATTGCAATTTCACCATGCCCCCACTCAGACGCTGTCTGCGTCATGCACACATACACACACACACACTCACACACACGCACATACACATATTAACACCCACACATACACGATCTTATGATAATTTCGCCATGACACGCAAAACTGAACTAATTTGTTTGCCTTCGTTTTTCTCTGTGTTTTTTTTTATTGCTCTCGTTGCTTGTTGCAATCAAACACAAACTAATTAATATTTACAAAAACAATGAAAATTCCACCGCCGCTCAGATAAGCCTATAAATAGCACACAACAATTGTGGCAGACTGTGCGGCGTGCTGCATCGTCTGTGTGTGTTATTAAATGTGCTTGTATTAGTGCACTTTTATATACAAAAAAAAACTAGATGAGCTATATAATCTGCCCACGCTGTGCTTAAAACATGCGCGACAGCTAAGTAAGTGTTTTTAGTGTATGGGAGCGAAAGCTCAAAAAAGTCCTTTATAGAGATTTTAGTTAGTTAGTTTTATTTTCGCTTGATGACTTTTTTGTGACTAATTAGTTCAGAAAAGTGATTTAAGGAAGTAATAATAGTCAATAGACTAAACAGACACAGAGAGTGAATACTTTATATTTGATATTCAAAATATTATAATTAAACTTTGTGAGCTATTTTATGAATTTGTATACATATTTAACTATGATTAACGCCAAGAGCGCTTACATTTCATCAACACTCTTATTTTTATTTCTCTGTTATGCTGGTCCACCAAATTTCGCAATTTCTTAACCTGATAACGAACTATTTTTAATTGCTAAATACAAGCCTAATATAATTTCACAATTTAATGTTGAACTTAATCTCTTATGTTGAGCGTACAAATTATTTCCATTTTCTTATTTTTTTGTAACATTGAAGACCAAAGACCAAAAAAATTATATTGTTTCGTATTTTATTCTTCAACGAATTTAGATTATATTTTCTCTATCAAAATATAAGAAACAATTTCTTTGAGTTTAATTAAAATCATTTTAAAAAAGTTTAATTAATTTTTGTATTGAATTTATTTAGACCTTTTCTTTCTTGTCTCAAACTTTGTATTGTCACATTTTGAATAGTCTTAGCGTCAAATGTATATATGCACGTACGTATATATATATTTTTTTTTTATTTTTTTATTTTTTATTTTTATAGGGCATAGTCACGCGCACATAGATACATAACTTAATATGTTTATGGCAGTAGCAGCAGCATCGGCAGCAGTTTTAATATTAACATATGATTATCACAAATTTTGCTTCCATTTTGATGTTTTAGTTTTATAAGTTTCATAAATTTTGCATAAGAAATACATAAATGCCCATTAATACATTTACATATAAATAGCTAAAAGCCTCAATAGCAAAGAACAAAAACAACAAAAACTGTCTGACTCGTCGGGCCTAAGTTTAAGACCTTTTTACAGTCCGTCAGCATCTGATAATTTGATCATTGTCTCATAATCATAATTTGTTAGCCTACTCATGGCAATTGGCAGACAACATCAAATTCTTTAAGAGTTTCCCAATCGTTGATCTGATTTCTTTGCACAATAATTTGTTAAGGCTTAAATATGACGCACATATTAAAAGACAAGTTTTTTTGTCTAGACCAGACTACAGACTAAATTCTGATTTTAATTTATTTTAATTACTCAAGTATTTTTAAAAGATGAATAATTCTTAACATATCATAAATATATAGATGAATTTTTTTAAATACAATCTTTGCACAAAATTTCAACAAATGTTTAAAAATAGTTAAAAAAGTTGTAGTATTTCAATAACAATTTTTAAACATTTTTACAGTGTAATAAGTAACAATGACAAACAATAAGTTGAAACTGAAATTGTTTGCATATTTATCAATTTAGCTTTTTTTATCATTGAATGCCAAATGTAGCTGACATTGTCGAAGCGGGCAATAAGAGTATGTTAGTAAATAAATAAATGAATAAATATTGTAAACAAATGTTCTTGTTTGCAACGCACATGAATTTGCTGTTTATTTTTGCTGCTGTTGTTGTTGTTGTTGCAACAAATGAGTTTGTCAAGTTAAATGGCACACACAACATGCAGTCCGTATCGGACGTATGTGTGTGCATGTGTGTGTGCGTTGTATTTGCGCCAGTTGCCGCCATTTTGTCTGGCGAGCTGCTGCAATGGCAGACACTAAATAACTGACAGCATGCACATACAAGGCACCACGCGGCGTATTAGTAATCTTAATCAAGCTTGACTAACAGCAATTGCTATTAAAGTAACGAGCCAAGATAAATGTTTATTTACAAGAAGCTAAATATACTTTGCGCATGAGGAACATTGCATGACCTGAAATAAAGTGCAGACTCTTTGGCAACTGAACTTAAAAGTGCTTCGAAGCAAGAGGGAATTTAAGAGAAGCAAAACTATAGTAAAATAACAATAACAATAAGTAAAAGCTGAGTATTAGAAGGTTAAGCATTTAAGCATGAAGCAAAGTCTTCCATCGAATTAATATAAAATATTATAAATAATGCATACGATATAAAATATATGACAAAAGCAGTTACTGTTAGACCGTATAGTTCATAACTATATAACAATAATTATTATTATATAAAATTTCTTGTTATATGGTTTATTTACATGAACTCAACTCTTTTAAAAATAACAGATATCATAACTGTTATTATCAAAACTAAATAAAGGTCGTATATGTTTATTAGTCAATTTGTATATATATAAAATAGTGTCTGACTTTTCACTGGGCTAACACACCATTCAATTCTCACCAGGAAACATAATGAATTTATAAATAAATTAAAAATACCATGATTCTAAGCTGAGTTGTGTATCACATATAAGGGGGATTTTTTACTATTTAGATAACACATATAATTCAGTTAACAGATTTCAGTTATTGTAATGCGTACAATTAACACGTTCATGTCGATAGTGAATGATGAACCAAAATAAAAAGTAGACAAACTCTGTGGCAGGTTCAACGTCACGTTGAGTAAACTGCATGTTGCAAGTTGCAGTTACACTGCAACAACAAGAACAACAACGACAAGTAACAACAATTGCTATAACAACTGCAACACGTTTTCACATGGAACCTCAAAGTGGTCAATGTGGTCGTGTGGTCACTTGTCTGGCTCTGGCTGTGGCTCTGGGTCTGGTCTCGGATGGGTGTGCTACACCATTCCGGCCATTCAGCCCTCCGCCCGCTGTTCGCATGTCGAACAGTCCGAACATCGAAATCGTAGCACAAAAGATATATGAGCACATCAACGTGAATTAACAGACACATTAAGCGATACGGATCTGTTTGTGGAGTCGTCCACACAGTTAAACACGAGACCACGAGACTAGAGACGGGCAACGACACAAAAACAAAAAAACGGCAACAACAAAGACAAACAAATAAAATAAAAAAAGAAAATACCAAACGAAAGACTCTGGCAACAAACCGAACTATAAACAAGGTCTCATATTCTGCAACGGGGAGGGGCGAGGTGGAGGGGCGACTGCACTTTGAACTCGTTTCTCTCGAAAACGGAAGTGTGCAAGCAACTGAATCATGTCACTGGAATTTCTATACTCCACGCTTAGCATACTTATAAGCAACATTTTATGGCATATCCAATTTCAATACGAGAGAAAAAAAGAAGCAAAAAATAAAAAATATATAAAAAACAACAAAATATCAAACCAAACAAAACAAAACATGGAACACGCCCGTTCCTTCAGCTTTTCGAACCATTATTATCCAGTATCTGTGTGTAGCTCTGTCTCTATATCTATGTATCTGTCGAATTGTGTCTTGATGTTGTTTGTCTTTTGGAACACAAAACGAAAATATGCAAACAATTCGCATTTGCGTGTTAATCAATAAATTTGACTGTGAAAACCATTTTGATTGTTGAATAATATCTACATACTATAAATGTCGACGTCATATGCCTCAAAACACTTACACACACAAACACACACGGACAGGCTGTTTAAATAATGACAACAACAACTAAGAAGTATGCGTGACCTAGTCGGGAGTGCCTAACTTGAAGCTACCCTGTTAACAAGTTATTACCGCTAAGATATAAGAAAAAGAGTGTTAGACAAATTTTGGATTAATTTATTATAGTAATATAATGTTAGACATTCCTTTATATAGGAAAGATCTTAATTCATGAAAGTTATTAGAATTGCATTCTTACAAAAAAAAAACAAATTTTCTTCACTTTATAATACTCTATTCTTTTGCAGGGTACAGGAAAAAAATGTTTTTATTTTTAATATATTATACGATTTTCAGCGAAATGTCATGTATATATATCCAAATATACTGGAGCCAAGTAATTTGCTTCTAGACAATTTTTCTATTCGATCAGTTGGCATATGTGTGCATAATTTAAATAGCTGTTGCTTTTGTGCATTGTCATTAAACAAATGTGCCAGAAGCGGCTCGCAAAATCAAAATAACAACAATAACGGCGAAATTTCGGGTTTGTCGCGTCACACGCTGGAATTCCCATATATCGGCTAATTGGTTGTTGTCTTCAGTTTTTTTTCTCTCACTGTATTTCTAAAATTGTTTACAGCTACAAACGCCGATTGCTGTTGTTGTTGTTGTTGTTGGGACGGTGCTCATCTTCCAATCCAATAAATCCGGTTTCGAAAAAAACATTTTTATATGTTACTTTGATTAACTTTCGCCCAAAAATAATTGCACAATAAATACAAAAATTGTTTAAAAAATCGTTTTCATTTTGTTATCTTTTTGTTGTTGTTGTGGTTGTCCCTTGCCAACTGCTTTATTGTGTGTTGTGTGGAATGTTGTGCCAGCTGTGGCACCCCTTTTGAAAAATAATACAACAACAAAAAAACTCCATAACTTTGACTTTGGCAACGCATTTGCTGGGCTTCCGCATAAATGAATATTGTCAGCTGGCTGATCCGTCCCGAACTGTGCCGATCTATAAATATGAGCAACTACATTGCGACTCTATATACACTGTCTGTGTATCAATTAATTGTACGGTTCTATTTATAGAATTTGCGGTAAAATTGCTAATAATACTCAAATTTCAACAATGGCTCTTCAATGCTGAGCATTTCAAATTAACCACATGAGTAACTTAAATATTCATAATAAAAACAACATGTGTGTGTGTGACAGTTGTTGTGTGTGGGCTTTTTTGCAATATTCAAATTTAGTACACAAATATGGCAAAGCTGGACCAGATTGCGACAATTGTGCAGCTCGTATAGCCATGACTAAGTAAAAGTTCATGTATCGCCAATTGCCAGTCTGACCAAAACGGGAAACATCCAATCGAAACCCTCTTAAGATTATTCTGATTCAGCTAGCTGTGATCAATCAGTTAAGCTCAGATAATAGCTAAGCTGTTTTTTTTTCTTTTACAGAATTAAAACACAGGGTGTCCTGCTCTTTTTTTTTTACCAATATACCAAATATGCTAATTTCTAAGTTATTATTTATTTTTTATTTGTTTACGTATTTATCTTCACATTTTCTTACCATTCATTCCTAATCCAAATATTTAACAAAAATATTTTAAATCGATAAAAATATAAGTACACTTTATAGTTAAATGGTGTTTATATTAGGATTGATTAGCTCTTAAACAATAATAGGAAACAAGGCCTTATACTTTTATACTGAAAAGATTGTCTATATTTCAAAAATATCCTTATCCAAATCAGACTATTTGAAGATTGAACTCCTTATCAATTGTAATGTCAAACAACAAAGAATTATAAAATATCTATAAAATATACTATATCATAATAATAATACCATCTAATGGATGAATCATTTTAGTAAAATTAATTTTAACACTTTGCGTATCAATCATCTTTAATGTTCATGTTTATATATTATACTGTATTTTATTCAAACTTGCAGTTGCTTTAAGTTCATTTATTTAGTAAATTTTATGTTTGAAATTGATTTATATTTTATATATTTAACAATTTTTTTTTCTCAAATTTCTTTGCATCTATTTTTCCAAGCCGCTCGATTTTGTAAGCTCTCAAAAACTTTAGTGTACTTGTGTTGACTTGGATTGAGTGTTTGATTGTTGCATAATAACCCAAGTACTCATTTATGAAGTCTGAATTTAATTTGCCACATTTTGGCCAACATTTAGAGTTTTAAAAAAGCACCTAGTGCACATTTTTGTAAGTTCATTTTGATCGAGTGCGTGACACAGATCGCAAAGGCATTTGTGGAGGATGGGGCTGGGCACCGAAGTGACTGCGATAAAGCCAAAGACAGGTTCAATAAGGGCTCTGGCTAATAGCTGTCTGTCTGTATTATATACAGTATTGTTGTGTCTTTATTATGTCGTTTGCCTGCATTCGTTTTCAATCTCAAATTGCACTCGTGTGGGGCTGGCAGAGCGTGGCCCTTTATAGGCTCTACGAGCATAAATTTTGTTAACTGTTGCTGCTTCTGCTGCATTTGTTGTTGTTGTTGTCTGTTGTTGTGGCTTGGGCAATCGTCAACGTCAACGACAACAACAATGACAACGACAACGTCAACGTTGTTGTCTTCATTTGCTGTAGTTGTAATCGCCGCTTGTCGCATTAAATTGTACCAATAGCGTTGCCGGTTTCTGGGCCTGTGTTGCCGTGGCCTTTTGGCCATGCCCTGAGCCCGACAAAACGTTGACAAATGTGCGTTTTAGCCGTCTCATTGTTGTGGCAAACTGACTTCAATATGCAAATCTATTGAAATTAGTTGCCAACTTGCCAAGCAGAGCTCAGCTCGTTGATCGGTCGCGTTGTTAGCCAGATACGAGTCGTGTCTTGTATCAGTTGTTGTTGTTGTTGTGCAATTTGCATGATTTACCAAATTGGTTGTTGCTGTTGTTGTTGTTGCTGGCGCCATTTGTTTATCATCAGTGCCCTGTCCCTCTGGCTTACGACTGATCTAGGGCTTTAATGCTGAGATCCGAATAAAATACCACAGTTAATTGAATTAAAGGCGGCGACAGCCAGGCCAAAATTCTGGCTAAAATGCCAGCCACAACATACGCGTAATTGGCAGCAAAAGTTGCAGCACGCCTAATGGCCAAGTTTTTAAGTGGAATTCTGTCGGACTGCAGTTGGCAGTCAGTCGTAGGGGCGATAAGCCTGCACGCACCTATCCAAAACAGTTGGCCCTACCTGAGACTGCGATTGCGACTGCGACTGCAACAGCGGCTGCTACCTACCGCACATCATTAGACCTGGTCTAGACAGGCGACGTCGGCGTGCCCTGCTTGAACCCTTTTTGTTTTGTTCTTGATTTTTTTTGAAGGCGTTCGAGCAATTTGTTGCGCCCCTTTGGGCCATAAAAAGGGACAGGCCGCGAGTCGTTTACCTTAATTGCCAGATTGACGCCAGCTTGACGCCAGCTCGACGGCATTAGAATTCCTCCCACCCGTCTCAGTTACACACTGTAACCGTAACCCCATAATCAGGGGGATCTCTGCACCCCCGGTAGCCCTCACATTTAATTGGCACGACTCTCGCGACGCGTCGTCATGCAACTGGCCGCTGGGCGATCAATTAAATCAAAAGCGTTTATAGTAACTTGTCTTAAATTAAAAACCTCGCTAATTTTTACCCCAGCCGCCAGCTCTATATCTATTTATAAACGAGCTCAGTTCACGATAAGTGTTCTTAAGCGCACATCAACCTCCGATTCAAATATTTCCCATATTTTATTTCATTTTGTTTTTGGTTTTTTTTGGGGGGCACACGATAAGCACCAAGTACAAAGTTCTCATTAAAGTTTTTGGTTAAGATACTTGACAAACTCTCGCTATTGTTGGGTTTTTGCCACTTCAATGCCAGCCTCGTGTGTTCTTAAGTTCCCAAAGTACAAAGAGCATAAATAAAAAAGTAAAATATGGCGTAGTTTTAAGTGTTTTGTTTGAATTTTAGCTTGACTTTTGATTTCCAGAGTTCATCTTGTTACAATGATTTGTTTACTTAACAATCGCGTTCCAATTCAGATGCTACGCAGTACGCTATAATTATAAAAAGAACTTATTTAATTACTTTGATTTCTAAAAGATTTTGTTACATTCAAGTTCACATAATAACAATATAAGAATGGAAACAAAAAATAGAAATAATTCAATTTAAATATGCTGAATTTATCTCAAACTAAAAATATTATTACACAATATTAAGTTATTCTTTGATACTAAAAATCTGAAACTTGTACGCAAATAAAAAAAAGGCTAATAGGTTTTAAAGTTCCTTGACAATTTTAAAACAATTAAAAAAATAGTGTACAACAAATTACTAACGTCTTCTAGCAATCTGAATACCATTATTCAAACTAATTAAATAGGTATTCTATTTTTCTATTATATATATAAATATATTATATATGTTTAGGCACTTTGTCTTTTTGTATAATCAAATCCAATTTTTTGTTTTATTAAGTCTTTAGAAAGGTATTTTATCATTTTGTCAAATTAATTACTCTGTAAATTTATTAAAACAAATATGTCTTACAAATATACAAGTAAATGCCACTAAAAATGTTGAAAGAAATTGTAATATACTTTCAAATTATATTGGTACAAAAAATGTATTTGAAAACTATTGAAGTATAAAATAAAACGTAGGCGGACCAAATGTAAGATCTACTATTAAAGACTGGGCTCACTGAAGCAGACAAAAGGCTGTCCTTGTTCCATATACCCCATTTAATTTGCAGAATGGCACAGTATACAAAGAGTTCTATAAAAACAGCTGCATAGCGGACGTCTACATTAGTTTTATATACTATATATAAATAGTTCTATATATAAAATACGTGTACATTGTCCTTGTCAACAGCAATGCAGTGACAAATTGCAGCTAATCAGCAATGGGAACGGCAACAGAAACTCAAACAACGTTGTTTCCAGCTTAAATAAGGTTCCGTTTTTATTTTGTTCTAGGTGCGTTGTCGTTGTTGTGAATCTTATCAATTGCAGAAATTAGCATATGTGTATATAAATATATATATATGTATATATAGACACATTGAAAATGTTCATAGTATATAGAATGTTATCAGTTTGTGTGACAATTTTTTAATTGGCTGTCTGTTATAACATTGTTAGGTCAAGCACCGCTTTTGGCATGCAAATCTCCCGTTCGGTGCATGAGAATGCAGCCAGCACCAGGGTGCGCCATGATAGATCACAAAGGGAGAGAGAACAGGGAATCTATATAAGTATGTGTGAATGTGAGATGTAGATGTCGACAAAAACAGACTGATTCATCGCTGAACATAGTTGGCAATACTAAATCTTAAGTCTTAAATCTAATAAATATAAAGGGGTTTACTATATTGTTAAAGATTTCTGACTGATTCATTGTGTTTATTGTGATCGAGTTCGAGTTTGATTTTTAGCATCCGCTTTCGTGTTAAGAGCGGCAAATGTTGGCGCCACTTTGAAGCGAAATAATCAATAAACTTGGCCAAAATTTGATGTGGTATTTGTTTGTTATTGCTGATTTTTTATTTTTTATTTTTTGCTTTGGTGGTTCGTTGTATTGCTCAAGACAAATAAAAATAATAAAAATTATGCGGAGAGCAACACAAAATGAAATTAATTATAAGTCAAACAAGCATTACAATATTGCCTGGCGCCAGACACAAAAATCATTAACATTTTTATGACCCGGCGTACAACAAAGAACACCACACACATCTATCAGCTGGCGTTACCTGTACCGCACACACACACACACACACACACGCACACATGTGTGCTCATAAATCGCAACTAATAATGTCCATGTTGTCTAACACCTTAAAGCGGCCATAAAGACATATCAAACAAAGAGCAAGAGACAGAGAGAGATAGATATAGATATATGTATATAGCCAAGAAATGGCCAATGGCCAACGGAGTTTACCTTTTGTGCGTACGTGCAAAATCGATGGATGGATGTTGGACAGGCCAAGATAATTCAAAGAATTTGTGTGTAGTAAGAGCCCAATCTAGTGAAATGTGTGCCGACTGGCCTACCCTGGCCTGGCCTGGCCTCATCTTGATAGGCATCATAAAATTCGAAAAACTGAAAACCTCGAAAATACAACAACAAATCAGTTAGCGGCAAATGGTTTCTGTTTAGACCTTAGGCGGCAAGTGCAAATCTTTTGGCTAGATCAGAACCGTCTCACTGACTGACTGGCGATCAGCTTGCATTAATTTATCCCGTACAAATTTATCTCACAATTTCTCAAAAACGAAACAACAACAAAAATTCACAAGTTGTACGAAACACCTGCACACACAAAAAAACAAATTTCTAAACAACAAAAAAAGAATTTTTCTATTTTCAGTTTACTCTCTATTACTACTTTGTATATTTTTAAACTGACCGGCTTGATATTTTTTTAACACTATTTTTCAGCAATATTTCAAGAGCAGCAGCCGATAACAACAACAATAAGAACAACAACAAAAACTGCTACCAAGAATACAATAAATTTTTTTTCCTCTGGTAATAAAAACGAATGCAAATTTCTGTGAACTTGCGCCAACAAATTGCGAAAATGTGTTGCAAATCTAGCGCCATGTGGAAATATTGTACGTCTTCAATTGGCCAACATCTGCAACAACAACAAGAACAACAATTAGTGGCTAAAACACAATGTCACGGCCAAAAACAAAAACACAACAACTACAAGAGCCGATCACATTTGTTGAGCACAATTTGTACCCTCGTATTTATTGTTATGATAGCCATAATCCAGATGGAATCTGTGGCAGCTGGAGTTCGAGAGGGCCTTTCAGGTGAGTGAGATTTGTTAATTTAACTATATAGATTTTTTATATATATTTAATAATGTTAAAAAAAAAAAGAATTTAAAACGATGGTTGGATGGATAATGTTTTGTTTACAATATAGGGCAGAATTTTATTCGGTAATTCATTATTAATTAATTAAAATTAATTAAAATAAAATGAATTTATTCAGTTAAAAGTGAGCGAAGCATATTGCTTTAATGACAACTTCAGACTAATCGAATAACTTTTTAAATTTGGCTTATATGATAGCCTTGACCATCATCCTCCAATGATCATACACCAGAATAACTCTTACAGTCTGATTTAAAAAAAAAAATTTTTTTTGCTATTAGAGTTTATAAGGTAGTTCGTATTGTAACTAGTTTAGTTTTTCTTAGCCGATCTCAGCTATAATCAAGGCATTATTAATCTAGTTTTTAGTTTCAAGATCATTTCCATACAATCGAGTCGAGTCGAATCGAGTCGAATCAATTGAGATTGTCAAGCTAGCAGTCAACTGACGCACTGTCGCACCGACAGTTGCCAACAGATCTGTTCTACACTATTCATTTACTGTTTCGACAGTTTCACCCTGCAACTTGTTAACCTTCACCTTTACACACAACCCTGAGCTGAGTTGCGGGTAGTATATAAGTAGATGCTGTTGTTGTTGTTTGATGTAGAGCCGGGCGTTAGGCTACCCGTTACCCGTTGCCTGTTACCGCTTTCCAGTGCCCTTGCCTCCTTTGCCGTTAGCACAGTTGTTGGACACACGTGCCGCTTTGGCGCTCCCAACACACACATTTGCCGTCGCTGTCTCGCCCTGGCGCTTAATCTGTGATTGTGATTAATCAGACGACGCCAGCGTCTAGCGTCCAGCGTCGCCAGCTGTCCGGCTGGACGGCTACTGAGCGTATTTGATCGCTGCCAGCTTTTAGTTTTATTTTCTATTTCTTTTTTTTTTATATATATATATTTAATTTTTTTTCGTTTGTTTTTCGCGTTCTCTAAACATATTGAGTGGGTTTTTTATGGCATTTGAGTGTGTTAAATGAAATAAAAAATCGCATAAATTAGATATACATATTGCAATTCCGATATCGGGTTACTTGAACAGGGTTCATTAACTGTCGCCCGCTAGATGGCCAGTCAAAAGAGAAGGGCATGAACCGTATTTTTATTTAGAGAAAGCTTCAATAGGAACTCGGATATATAAGTAAATAAATTTTTCCACTTCATTAGAGCGCCAATGGATTTGTTTATGAATGAAGGTGGTCCCAAAATGGCACAGCAGGATACAATCGAATCGAACAGGAAAACGAAAAAACAACAAAAACAATAAGAAATTCAAGAAGAAAAAGAAGAACATTAAGAGGCACATCGTGTAGTAGCTAAATACCAAAAAGATACAAACGTTGATAATGTCGCGTAGGGCCCAAAAGCAAGCAGACCCGCCCACAAAAGGCAGACGTGGCCCTAAAGCTGCTGCATCTGCAATTGTATCTGTATCTTTGTATCTGTATCTTTGTGTGTTCCATTTTATGTATGTTTTGTGTGTGTGTGTGTAGCGCCGGCGTCTTCATTTATCAACGAACACACAGAGTGTGTGTGTGTGTGTGTTTATCAGCACATTGCAGGTGGTCCCACAAAGCCAGCCCCTGGCATCGGGACGGGCCCAGCAAGTCAGCCTGGGGTCGCTGTGCCGACGTTTCCGTTTGCCTTGTTGCGTTTCATTTTTGTATCGTTTCAAATCGTTACTTAGTAATACCCTGTACGCTAAAATTATGTTCTTAAAGGGCATGTTATAGAAGCTTATTTATCTCAAATATAATTTCTTGATTTTTATTTGAATTATCCAGCAATATTTACAAGTTAACAGACAAAACTAAGGTGTACAACAAAATTCTTTAACTTTTCATAAATAATAAAATAAGAATAAATAAACAAAAAATGATTATTAGTAAGTCAGAAGTAAAAATCTACAAGAAATATGTATAGGGTATATCATACACACACAAATGTTTTGTTATGAATAGCAAATGTATAGAAACACAGGATATTTGGCAGTCGAGACGTTAATCGCATGCCACGCTTGCGAGTTCTTTTTGCTGTGCCGTGTTCTGGAACATGTTTAACATGCGGCGCTTGCTACTTTGACTTAGCGCCGGGGCCAGAAGAACAAAAAGGTAAACCAAACAAAGAATAACCCGAAATGCATTCAGCACAAGGAGGTGAGCACGAGGTAGACGGTAGAGGTGAGGTTGCAGGGACTGGGAGAAGGAGGTGTGTTGCTTTATGATCTGGCAGGGCATGTTTGGTTGCACACACACACACACAAACATAAAGTTCTACGAGAATGCTGATAAAGTGGCCTAATCTCATTGACCTGTTTGGTTATTTTTCTTCTTCTTTTTTTTTGTTGGAACAGCGCTGCGGGTCACGTGCTGGATAACATCTCAGTCAGTGGGCAATTTCCGGCTACGCATGATTATAAATTAAATATTTGGTTGTTTGTTATTTGGTTTATTTGAAGTAGAAAAAAAAAGTCAGTTCTTAAGTAACAGGAAATCATCGTTGTCAAAAGTCTATTCCAAGAATTTATGGTCTATAATTTTTAAGCTCAAAATGAGCATGAAGTCCATTACAAATATTTACTTCTTTTTTTTCCGTCTACAGGTGATATGGAATCCTGCGCCAACGAAGGTGAAGAGGTGCAAATCGACGGCATACAAAACTCCAAATGCTTCAAGTGTACGTGCCAGGTGAGTTCACTAAGGATTAGCTGCGAATCCACTTTAGCAACTAAATAGTCTCTAAATAATGCTATCGCTCAGCATGAAGGCGGCTCCAAGGAGCTGAGCCAAAAAAAAATAAAAAATAAAAACTGGACCGCCTTTGACCCGAATAAAACTTAGCCGGAGCAATCTCATTGAAATAAAATACAAATGCTAAATAAATCTGAAGCCGGCGCTGTCTGGCGCGCTGCATGAACGACGCCAGTGTCCAGCCAGCCAGGACATGTGCGAAACGGATGTATTGTGGATGTGGCCATGTGTCGTACATTTCCCAAACGCCTGCCAGACGCGGCCAGCGAATGAAATCGTAATCCCCAAACGTCCAAATATTTACATTAGACAGCAACTAAATTGCGCCAGCCAAAAATGCAATGCCAAAAGAATGTTCAACGAGACAGCCAGGATGACAGGCACAAAGAGAAAATAAGAGAGAGGGAGGAAGAGAGGGAGGGGCGACACAATAACACATATAAATGAAAACGTGCTTAAAAATTTAAGATAACTGTGCGTATACGTAATTTGTTGGGCTATCTTAGCAATTGTTAAACAAAATTTTTAGTACAGCTGGTAAATTTTAAAAATGAAAATGAATATTTTAGTAAAATTTCATATATAATACTACAAAACCAAAAATTAGCTAAATTATTTAATAGTGACAGTTCAAATGGTGGAATTTAATTAGAACCGAAAAATTATAAAATTGAAAGATTTTTTTTAAATAATAAAACTAAAAAGTTATATGAAATATTTAAAAAAAATCGTAATGCAATATATATACATTTAAAATAAAATACTTAAATTTTCAAATTAACTTTAATATTCCGATAAATAATATTATTTACAATATTAAGATACAACTATAATAAAATTTCGAATTTAATTTAAAATTTCCAAGCAGTTTAAGCATACATCTCAGATGATGCAAAAAAAAAATGCTAATGGGAGCTGCCACACATTGCTTTGCCATAAACATAAAGCAACGGTGCTTAATTGTTTGCTTTTGTTTAGCACAGAATGTTTGCTGGTTTCTTTGGTTGATTTTTGCATTTGTTTGGCTTTTTTCTACTTCTTCTTCTTGTTGTTGTTGTTGTTGTTATTTGCCGAGTGGCCTGCGCTTTGGCGTTCGCCAGAAATTGTTATGATGCAAGGTCGTCAAACGGGTTTGCTGCGACATGACAAACGTTAACCACAGGTTAGCCGATCGTTTGACAAACACTTGGCGCCGTGTTTTTTGTCGCCGTCAACGGCTACCGACGGGGGCCTAATACACAAAGCACAGGCCGCGAAGACGTCGTCTCGTGTCGTCATTAAGCAGCAGCAGAAAGAGGGGGGAGCGGGGGCAGCGCGTGCTAACGCTGGCGTTGCCATACTGCTGCTGCATCTGCGCCTGTTGCTAATTTGCGCTAAGCGCTGCTAAACGCCGCTGCTCCAGTTAAAGCACCAAGAAGCTTTCGCAGTCAACAGTCGGATCGATTGTTGTACAGCCTCCAGCCATGAGCTGATGCTGCGGCTTTTATTGTTGTTGTTTGTCAAGTGGGCGTAACCAAAAAAAAAAAAAAAGAAGCAGAAAAAACAATGCTGGCGCCACCTCACTTTAAGTTGATGGCGCCATGCGTTGCGCCTGCTCTAACCGAGCTACCTGTCTCGCTTGCACTCTTCCGCTCTATCTCACTCTCGCTCTCTCTCTCTTTCTCTGTGCTTTGCCGCTGCGACTGCGCGCGTATATTCATTAAAAGTTTATGATGGCATCGATTGAAAGCATTTGCTTTTATTTATTTTTTCCATCGTTTTTTTGCCGGCTCTTAAATCGCAAACTCTTAAAGCTCTCTTAAAGCTGTACACAGAATAAATTGTGAGCCAAATGCTTAGCTATAATTCGGTTAGGCCATAAAGCACGCACTTTATGATTACTTCTATTCATGTTCACATTCATATTCAGACACACATTCGCTTTGTAATATTTGCAAACGTTTTTTGGGTGATTCGCTGATATTTTATGGCCGACATTTATTATCCTAAATATCTTAATATATATCGCATATTAAGTACAAATATGCGTATCCTGTGCGCTGTCTACCACCCTTATTTGTGAAGGACAATCAAACAAATTGTCTGCTTTTTCATCTGCTTTTGGGGTGTTTTTTTGAATTTCCTAACAAATTTTGGTTTTTATGTGAAATTTATGTTGAATACGCATTGCTTTGCTAATAGCTTATGATTTAGACGTTTTTTTCTTCAATTTCTCTTATGTACACATATTTGTATATATATAAATTTTTTTCTTTTGGGGTTTTTGCTTGTCTACGCATTCTGTCAGTTCATTGAGCAAGCTATTTTTTACGATTGATATTTGCAAATTAAATTTTTCCTTGAAAACTTACAAAAGACTTTGGTTAAAATGTTATACATGTTCGGTTTTGGTATGATATTTTTTTTATGTCTCTTTTAATAATGAGATGACTCAGTTAAAATGACGCATAATTCTTGTTAATATTAGAAATATATTTAACAAACTATATTTTCGAAAAAACAAAAAAAAAATTTTGAAGAGTTTGGATTCCAAAAGTATACCTAGATTATTGGATATTTAAGTAAAACAACCCTTTCTCAATCAAATTAAACTATAATAAAGTTTGGTAAAAATCCTTGTAAATTAAAATGTTAAGCAACTTAAATAGAGTGTATATAATATATACTACCCCTAGACACACCTGGTATATTAATTACCACTTGGATTTACACACCTGTTTCCTAAACAAATAAATCATTTCAAAACAATCGCAAAGCAATAACTGAAAGTTAATCAAGTTACTTAATTGGTCTATTAAAACAGAAAAAATATATCAAACTTCTAGCTAACACAGACAGGATATCCCACATAACTAGCCTCTGGAATTTCTACAACTGTTATTCGTGCAAAGAAATTCCAATTTCAGCTGAAAGCCGTCAAACCCAAGTAGCTGCTTGGCTAAGTTCTACTAGACCACAAGTGACAAAATACACACATGAACATAAAAATAAAATCACAGCTTGTCATTACCATATTCTATGAGGTTTACAGGTCTAGAGTAGTCGACTCTTTTCGCCTAGAGTCTTGGCCAAGTTTGCCAAGCAAACGTTTAGTTGCTCAACACGCCAACAAGAGCAAGAGCGACTAGCGAGCGGCCTGAACTGAACTTGGGGGGGACAGAGGCGGGGATGGTGGAGAGGGTTGTGGAGACTGCCGAATGGACGGTGTTAAAACTGATCATGTTTTGTCAAACGCAAGGTCGTTGGAGGCCGTTTGCAAATGTGGTTCTGCCACTGTGGCACACATAGATAGGCACATACAACACACACACACACACACACACACACACACATCTGCTTTGGCATTCGTGATTGCCGCTGGCGCACAACAAAAAAAGAAGTTGAAAAAAAAAACATCTCAGCCTCTACTTAGCAGCTTGTCCGTTGCCGGGTCCGGGACGCTTGGCTGCCTTCGTGGCGCCTTTTCTTTTTTTTTTTTTTAATATCAACCTTTGCTAGCTGCTACTAGACAACATCAAACAACAACAACAACGACGACGACTTTGCCGATGCTTAACTTTCATGTTGTCTGAAATATTTCTATACCGGTTTCAGATTAGAAAGAAAGAATTTTAAAGCATACAAAAAAAAAAATTAGCATCTGGAAATGCGTGAAGAGCGCAACGATCAACGCTTCGATTTCTTACTTTTCAAGAGCATTTGAACTTTGCCTCACCTCGCGCCCCCCCACCCCCCACACACATGCCGCTCACCTGTGCCTTCTTTCCATTTTCATTTCCAACTGGTGCTGTCAACTTTTTGGATTTGTTGTCGCTGTTGTTGCTTTATAATGCCGAAGTGCTTTTCAATCTGTCAGTGTTTATTGCATTATGGCACCGAGAGTTACAATGCCCGCACTAAAGGTGCCATTAAAATTCCAACTAACAACTGCCATTAAACTAATATGATGATAAAAATCTCGGAACCGCTAACAAAAAAAAAAAAATTAAATACATAATAAAAAATAAAACCTCTCGACTCGACACAATTTTCATAACAATTGCAAATTTTGCACGTTGCGACGGCGGCCCCATCCAAATTGAGATCCAATCTGGTTTGCTTGCACTAAATTATACACACATAAACACCACACACACACACACACACACACACACACACACAAACCTTGTTCAGCCGCAACTGCATACAAATTAGTGAAATATTTTGCCTGTTTTTGGTACGACATCTATCTAGATTTATAGATACATTTACAATTAGCCTCAGAGCCCCAGACTCTAGCTGCTAGACTCTGAACTCCGTCTCCGTCTCCGTCGCAGCTTGAACATTTTTAACCTGTCACTGGCGTCAAAATGCATATGACAGCTATGCACAAGGGTTAAAGCCGCCCATTGATTTGAGTTACTCGGTTCGTTTGCCATATCGGAGTGTTGCATAAGCTGCCAAAGCCTTGCCACAAGCTTTTGACTTATGATCGACATCAATTCTAATGCGCCGCTTGCCGCTGTCAACATGTCGTTAACAAAAACAAAAAAAAATAGAAACTGTGCAAAATATGCAAGCACGAGGCAATAAGGCGAGCAAACAAAAAAGCTGCACTATATCAACTGCTGCAACTGTTGCTGCTGCTGCTGCAGTCTAGGCCAAATGAGCAAACAAAAACGGTCAATTTACCCGTTTGGCACCAATTAAAGTCTTTCTTTAAGCTTTGTATTTAAATAACTTTTTTGGTTGCGCCAATTAATCACAACCTCATTTTCAGTCTAGTTAAAACAGTCACTTTTGACTTTTTCTACATTATTTCTGAGTATTTTTAACTCACCTGGCATATTTTAGTGTTTGCTTAACTGTCAAATACATTTGACGCAATTCGAAACATATTTCGTAAATGCTTTTGTTTTTGCTATCTATTTAATAGTAGCTATGCACGATGCTTTAAATCTCACAATGGTCTTTAATATTTGTCATTATTTTTGCTTAAAAGATAAAATTTTCTTGTTATTTTTTAAGACGCCTTTAATCGCAAAAAAGTTATCGTTCGAAAATGAGTTTACATATTGTCCTTTCATGAATTATAAAAATGGGATTTTTTTTAAATTTTTTTAAAAAACAAATTTTTGGTCCTAGGTTCGAAAGCAGATATTTTTTAATATTTTTTTCTTTTATACTAATTTATTAATTTATACCTGCGAATACTATATTATTTATTACGATTTTCATTTTCAACCTTTCACATTTTTTGTGGCTAGCCCCGATTAACCAGTCAAAGCTCATTTAACACCAATCCCAAATAGACAAGTTGAGGTTTAGTTTCGTTTGTAGCGTATTTAAGGTGTCGCTTATGGCCCTTTGTGTGTTGAGCATACCACGCCCTAAAATGTGCACTCAATTCCATAATAATTTCGCTTGCATTCATAAATTATAAAGACTGCTGAAGGTCAGAGTGCGAGCTAGTTGAACAAATGCAATTTGTGTGAGCCGCAGAACTGCAGGTGCAATCAGCGAGGGGAGAACAAAGGGGGTTACACAGAAATCATATGCTCAGCTTTGTTGAGCACTTGACAGCAATCTCTAACAAACTTAAATTTATGTGGCTAACAAATATATATGTTTGTGTCTTTGCAGAATGGCTTTGTGAAATGCGACAATAGCTGCCCGTCAATTGATGATTGCTATTTGCTTGACTCCAAGTCCAATGACACCTGCTGTCGCCGTTGCAAAGGTAAGTCGGCTAAAATGGGATAGAGTTTTTTATGCTAAATCAAATTATTAACAAAAAAAATATAGGCTGCATGTATCGGGGCGTGCCGTATGCGAGCGGCGCGGAATGGAGCGATCCGGATGAACCCTGCAAGACGTACAAGTGCATCGCCAGTGTTGTCACCGAAACAACACAGAAATGTTATTCACAGTGCGACGATAATCAGATGACAGCGCCACGCCCCGGCGAATGCTGTCCCACCTGTCGGGGTAAGTTAACCTAAGTAGCTAGCCCAATCTGTCAACTAGTTCAGCCACTCAACCAGTTCACTTGGCATCACTCACTAAAATTAGCACAAAAAAAAACTAAAAACTAATAATGCTTCTTAATTCATCGGATCGCCAGACAATAGTCCAAAAATGATCTGAGCACAGATGGTCAACGATTTTTAAAGTTTTTTATTTTGTTTGTATTTGTATCTATTTTGTGGCTTTGCACGATTTGTTTATTTATGGGCTTTAAATTGTCTATTAAGTCGACAATGTCGCATTGCGTTCAAAACAAAACAGAGCAACAGCACGTCAATCAAATATGTGACAGGCTTATTGATACCCTGCTTTTCAAAGGAAATTTTTTTTCGAAAATTAACAAGTGTCCCCCCTTGTGATTTTTTCAATAAATCAAAAATATTTTTTTTCAGAAATGAATATATTTTAAACGTAGAATCGATCTAAATGAAAAATCATGACGAAAATGCTATAAAACATCAAAATCGGTTCAGTTTTGACAAAGTTATAGGAGGTTGAAGTGTGGGAGCTACGGATTCAAGCTCTTTATTTTTCTCAATTTTGGCATGATTTTTGACCAAAAATTTGACACCCTCAAAATCGCCTTTAATGTAGCTTTTTATACTAATTATGACAACCACAATCGATTAAGAATATAAATTCGAAATTCTAAATTTTGAAAAAAAAATTTTTTCCAAAGTGAACAAGGGTCCCCCCTTGTGATTTTTTCAAAAAATCAAAAATATTTTTTTTCAGAAATGAATATATATTAAACGTATAATCGATCTTAATGAAAAATCATGACGAAAATGCTATAAAACATCAAAATCGGTTCAGTTTTGACAAAGTTATGGGAGGTTAAAGTTTGGGAGCTACGGATTCAAGCTCTTTACATGTCAAAATTTTTCTCAATTTTGGCATGATTTTTGACCAAAAATTTGACCCCCTCAAAATCAACTTTAATGTTGCTTTTTATACTAATTATGACACCCACAATCGATTAAAAATATAAATTCAAAATTCTAAATTTTGAAAAATTTTTTTTTCTAAAATAAACAAGGATCCCCCTTGTAATTTTTTTCAAATAATCAAAAAAAAATTTATTTTTAGAAATGAATTTATTTTAAACGTAGAATCGATCTAAATTAAAAATCATGACGAAAATGCTATAAAACATCAAAATCGGTTCAGTTTTGACAAAGTTATAGGAGGTTGAAGTGTGGGAGCTACGGATTCAAGCTCTTTAGAGGTTGAAGTGTGGGAGCTACGGATTCAAGCTCTTTACAATATAAATTCTAAATTCGAAATTAAAAAAAAAACTTTATGTTACCCCATTAGACCTGGTTTTATGCGTACAGGGTATAATTGGTACGCGCGGCCCTCTGTCTATGCAAATAGATCGTTTGGAAACCCGTTTCGACATGTGGAAATTTTCTTGGCTGTCGCCCAAAACAAAAAAAAACAAAAACAAAATAGAAGATATAATACGTTTTATAAACCGTTGTCTGATGAAAATCGTGTTGTTGCAGGTTGCAAGATCAACGGCCAGACCGTTGCCGAAGGCCAAGAGGTTGTCGCCTCGATCGACGATCGCTGCTTGGTCTGCCAATGCAGCGGCAACAAGCTGAGCTGTGCCAAGAAGACCTGCCCCATACTGCAGTGCCCCAAAACGAAGCAGAAGCAGCTGCCCAACGAGTGCTGCCCACGCTGCTCCGAACAGCGCGAATTCGTTGCCGTCAAAGGTGAGTGGAAGCCGACCTCAAATCTCTCGAAATTGGAAAACACTTGTTGCTCACAAATGCGGTTACGCTTTCTGCTTTCTCCAGGCAAGTGCCAATTTAACAATAAGCTGTATTATGATAAGACACAGTTCACGCCGGATCGCTGCACCAATTGCACCTGCCTGAATGGCACCTCGATTTGCCAGCGCGCCACATGCCCCATACTGGAGTGTGCGCCCGAATTTCAGGAGGAGGACGGCTGCTGTCCCCGTTGCATTGTCGCCGAGGTGCGCAGCGAGTGCTCCCACCAGGGCGTCACTTACATGAACAACGAGACCTGGAATATGGGACCGTGTCGCAGCTGTCGCTGCATTGCCGGCAACATACGCTGCTCCGAGATGCGCTGCCAGCCGGTCAAGTGCCGGCCCAACGAGGAGTTGAAGGTGCCTCGGGGCGAATGCTGTCCCAAGTGCCTGGAGACCGCCGGCACTTGCACCGTCTTCGGTGATCCGCACTTTAAGACCTTCGATGGCAAGTTCTTCAGCTTTCAAGTAAGTTTTACTTTGAGTATTGTAAATGATTAATCGATGCTTAGCTCAACACAAATTGACATTTATGGGCATCTATAAATTAACCATTCCAATTTTTATATATAATCGTTGTACTCGTCGGTATTATAAAACTATCGTATAAATAACACGTTTAAAATTGACTTTTATAGGGTCATTCGATTTGCATAGTTTATGACCCATTCGCATTAGCTGAGTTTGCTGCTGCTGCAGCTGCAGTTAAATTGGCCACCCGCTAAGTGCGGTAATTCCGATTTTAGGTGATAAAAAGAAGAGTTTGTCTAAATATTCCGTTCAGAACAATTTATTCACATAATAAATTTAGAAATTAAATCGAAAAAAAAGCTTCCAATCATATCAATGAAAAAAAAAAAACAATAATAAATAATACTTTTGAGAACATTAATTAAAGATTTTAAATAACTTCCAGACGAAAAGCATTCAAACCTAAATCTTCTTGTAGTTGAGGGGAACATAATAAACTTAATTCTTTGTTTCCGAAAAAACGAGTCTTGAAATCGATTTTTATCGACATAAGCATCGATTTTTATCGACATAAACAAATCGCGTCAATATATCGAAAAAAAATGAATTATAAATTTTTTAAAATTTTTAAAATTTGTTCTTGTAAAATTCTATCTCAAAAATTATCTAATCAATTTACTTTTCAACTTGCAGGGCAGCTGCAAATATCTGCTGGCTGCTGATCATTATGATCAGAACTTCTCCATACGCCTGACCAACGATGGGCGTGGCACACGTCGCTCCTCTTGGCCCAAAACGGTGACACTGAAGCTGCGCGGCCTGCGCATCAATCTTGGCCAGAAGCTGCGTGTCAAAATCAATGGCACGCGTGTCACGCTGCCCTACGCGGAGCATCACAGCGGCCATGGACACGGTCATAATGTGAGTATCGAGCGGTTGGCGGAGGGCGGCATCATGCTACGGACCAATCTGGGGCTGAGCATCGAGTGGGACGGCAACAACTTTCTGCAGGTGTCGGTGCCGGCGCAATACAAGCGGCATTTGTCCGGACTGTGTGGCAATTACAACGGCAGCGGACGGGATGATTTGACGGGCAGGGATGGGCGGCTGCATGGCGACGATGAGGTCTGGCACTTTGCCAACTCGTGGAAGGTGGGCGGCCCCAAGTCGTGCTCGCGTCTGCGGGACAATATTGTGGCGCAGCCGACGTGCAACAAGCGCAAGCAGAGCTTCTACTGTCGGCCGCTGCACGTCTCGGAAGTATTTGGTAACTGTGATAGTAGACTTAATCCGAACAACTATATCGCCTCCTGTCACATGGACGTCTGCGAGTGCCCCTCGGGCAGCTGCCACTGCGACAGCTTTGCGGCCTATGCCCACGAGTGCCGGCGCCTCGGCGTCCAGCTGCCCGACTGGCGGACAGCCACCAATTGTCCCACGGGCGGCTGGCGTCGCAATGCCACCGAGGCCAACTATCGGGGCAACAGTTTTTACGGCGATGCCAGTTTCCTAAAGGGCGGTGTTAACGGCGCCGGCGGCGGTTTGAAAGCGCGACGCCGCAAGCAGCAGCAGCAGCAGCAGCGGCAGCAACAACAACAACATCAGCTGCAACTGAGGCAGCGACACCAGCAGAACGAGCTGCAGGAAAATGAATACATCAAGAAGCATGTGCCCAATAAATTTTTAAGGCCGCGTGCGCCGGATCGCACGCCGCCACCAATACATTAAGCACTGAGCATGGATTTAATAATAATTTAGTTACTATTCGCACACGTACACACACAGATACATACTCTCATGCAGGCTATTGCAAAAACGTTGTATACTTTAGGTGCCAAAGACACGAACTGAACTCATTAAACATTGGATTAATCCAATATAAAAACAACTTGCAGAAGCTGCTTGAAAACCAATTGAAAACCTTAATCCAGCTGAAAAAGGACAGAAATGCTTTAATTTCTAAACGTTGTAATACAAGTTCAAAGCTTTCTAAAAAAATGCCATTTGATTAAGCATTCGATTAATCCAACATTGGAAGCTGCTTGAAAACCGATTGAAAACCTTAATCCAGCTTTAATTGTTGTCATTAAAACGAAAAGCTGAAAAATAGTAGTTAATGCTTTAATATAGCTATGTTTCTTGTATTACAAGTTCAAAGCTCTGTTTGTGCTAGCTTTAATTGTTTACAAAGCTTCTACTCAAAGCTTTCGCAATCTTGTGTTTAATCTCTAAAATTAGAAATGGCTCGTGTTTTTGGTACCTTTTGGTAGCATGGTAAAACGAAGAAGTTCCAGATAAGAAATTTGATTGTATGTCCTTGCAGTTAAATTGCGCATTCGCACCCATGACAGCACCAGTATTAAGCTAAGCATTATCGCCACCCGCCCGCCCTTCACCCCACAAGCCCTGCAACAATCCAACAATCTCTGGTGTAATATACTCTGTTGGCGTACCACCTCATGCTTGCCTTTTTATCCATATTGCATATTTCATCCAACGCATTCGTTGTCGCCATTTTGTTTAGTTCGATAAGTTTTATTTATTTTAGTTGATAAGTTATAATGAAATGTTTGAAGACCCCGGCCTAAGTACTACTCAAGAGTATGTTGTGTGTCTGTTTTTATAATGATTAATTTTTTAATGTATTTGTATGTGTGTATTATCGCTAAAATAAAATGCGTACTACTCGATAACTTAACGCGATAACGATAACTTAGTGTACTTATTTATACTATACTATTCGTAATGTTAGTTAAATAAATTTTAGTTTTGCTTAAAGTTTAAGCTTAAACATTTATGAAAATTGCACAAACAGTATTTTTGCTTAGTTTAAATCCCACTATAATACCGCGAAATCATCTACAAAAGGAACAAATTGGGCTACTAACCCATAACTTACTCTATCTCTCTAACCTTATATCTCTCTCTTTCTCTCGTTCTCTTTATTATTATCCAACTAAATCAATACCTAAATCCTTTAAAAATTTCCATTTATGTCAATAGGATATTTAAAACCCAAGCTTTTTATATATTCAATAAAAAGAAGTTCAAGTAAAATAAACTGTGTTAATATTTATAATGTTCAACTTACACTTTGAAATAAAACAGAAATTAAATAATTTATATGCCATTTTTCGAAAAGTTATTATCAATTAATCACGTTTAATTAATGTATGTATATGGCTGGATCTGTAAATGTATGACATAGATATGCTTAAAAACAAACCACTTTACAAAACAAAAAAAAAAAAACTTAAAAACAATGCAACATGCAAAATAAAAAAAAAAATTTTAAATGCTGTGTTTTTAATTCTAGCCGAATAAATTCTACGTCGAATTATAAATATGCTGGGAGAATATATAGGGAATATCCCCTGATTGCAATAGATATAATGAAAAGCTAAAAAGAATGCTTGGAAAACTTTCCTTTAATATGTTTAACTGAGCTCAAGAAAATCTACATATTAAATCGGAAGATATATGTGATAAGGAATGCTTTTTCGATTTAAATTTGTATTTTAAATATTTTTTGACACCTTTGAATTATTTTTAGGCATTTTGTAAATGAAGACTCCTTTATTTCAATTCAAAGGTGTAGTTAGGAGCGAAGAGGATTAAATTAAAGCTCTCAAGTTGGGAAACGCAGAAAGTTTCTTTAAATCGGACTCACAATTGGCACTAGCTTTCATGTAAAGATTTGGATTGAAATGCGAACTCTTCTGTTGCATTCTGTTTATGATGCTGTTGCTGGCTGTTTGTTGTTGTTTTTGGTTTTTTATGTTCAGGCGGCATCAGATTCGCAGGCACGAACCCAAAAAAAAGCAATTGCGACAAGAGACGAAGACGACACATCGTCTAGGGTGGCTGAAGACGGAAGGAAGTGGTTCGACTCTTGGACTGGGCATTGAATTACACACAGTCCACAATCAATTTATGCTTGTTTGCTTAGCAATACATGTCAAAGTTGTCTAGGGCTGGCTGCGGTTGTGCACAACTTTGTGTGTAATTTGAGCGGGGCAATCATTTGCCTCCGTCTCGGGTCGTTTCTTGGAATGCACAGGCACCACTAATATATACACAATAAGCTCGTAAATCGACGTCGATTTAGAGTGAAATACAATCTTGTGCTAGGCTAAAATTGCAGGCAGGCTCCATTGAGCAAAGCCCACAACATACGCAGTTGTTGCTGTTGCTGCCACAGTGGGGCACGTGCAGCGCATGCGCAACGAGCCAGTGGGCAGCCGGACAATTGAAGAAAACTCTGATTGATGCACGTCGTATTCGCCAGAATCGGAGCTTGAATGTTGCGACATCTGCGTTGCGGCCACCGACTGTGTTGCCGCATTTGTTGCTCGCTTCCGCGTGTCGGTCGCCTGGAGAGACAACAACAACAACAACAACAACAACAACAACAACGACGACGATGGCGACGCGTGCTCGTGCCTTATCAGGCGCTAACCTGTCCATATCGGCGCAAATGCCGTTCGCCAATATGGTGCGTATATAATTGGAGCGTGTGTCTGCCCGCCTGTCCGTCCATCCGTCTGCGTGGTGTGGCGCCAGAACGTGCGCCAAATTTGGCATTGTGAAATGTTGCTGCTGTCCAGTCGAATGGTGGCATATTCCCCATGCCCCATAGGCATTAGGCAAACGTCGCCAGCCACTTAAAATCAGCGATTTATCATGAGCAATGTTTGCCCTGCACAAACGAACGGCGACATGTCCCAGAGAGTTATCCAAAAACCACATCCAATGCCAACTGCCAAGTGGCCCTTCAATTGCAAATATAGAGACTCATAAAGATGCGCAGCAGCGATAAGCCGACGGAGGATTGGGGATTGGTGAGGTTCGAGGGTCGGACATGGACATGCATCATCTTTGCTGGCGGCACAAGTCCTGAAACACTTGAAACTCGCACTCTCTCTCTATGTTTATCGAGTGTGCATGAATCACTTTTGGCCCGGAACACATTTGTGCGTAGGAGACGCCATTAGCGGCATATGTCCGCAGCCGCCCACGTCAGCGGCCGTCCAAGGGCTGCACTTTCCGGGCGGCCTTTCCCACGCAAAAGCGCCCGGAAAACCGAACAGACGAACCCAACGTTCTGCGATGACAAGCGAATCCAGCCACAACCCCACTAAATCTAACCGCTTGTTATTTATGTCAATGGTTGGCTTTTGCGTCACATTCACAAGTGTATATGTGTGTGTGTGTGTGTGTGTGGGAGAGAGTGTTTCAAGCAGATGCGACTGTCAATTGTTGAAATAAATTGAAGCATACTCTTCGGCGGTGACCTAAATGTGTGAAGAACGGGGTGGCAATTTCTACCATTCCAAATGCCCCATTTACACGCAAATGCAGTAAAGACAGCTCCAGAAATGAAAAGTTTACACGATACGTTAGTCAAGAAAATATAAATTGAATGAAAGTGTTTAAAAATGGCTTTAAACATTAATGGTTTTCACATGAACTAAGCACTGTACAGAGTTTTGTTTATAACAAAGTATTTATATTCCTAATCAGTATTAAGAGTCCAAGGGTTTTGACAATTAATTTATTTTAATTAAATACAAAAAAATAAAAATTTTTTTTAATAGCCAAACACCGTTTGGGCAAAAATATAATTATTAAAATAGGCTTATCTAGTTAACTATAAATATCAAAAAAAATATATAGAAAGTTGCTGAACATACCTTTCTTTAAATAGATTTTAACAGGCATTGTTTAAAACCATGAAGTCTAACATCTGTAATTTTTAAAGAAAACTTAAATATTTATCTAATTTTCAACAAATTCTTTTTTTTAAGATAATTTCCACATTTGATAGTATTTAGATGGTTCCATAACACATACTTCACACTAAACATATAATATTCCACTTAATAAACAAACAAACTAGAAAATTAATATTATCACACTAACTTGTTTTTATGACAAGTAGTTTTAGTCTTTTAAGTATTGTAACTTTGTAATAAAAAAAATAAATAAATAAAATTTACTGCTGTAGAACAAATTTTAATACATTATAAAAATTACAAACAATAAAAACACATAAAAAAATTAATTATAGTTTTCCATTGTTACAACATTGTTTGCAAACTAAAATTTCATTTGACTTTGCAGCCGTAGTAAATTATTTAAATAAATACAAAAAGTCAATCTAAAATAAGTTCATAAGCTATTTAATTCCTTGCTTTCTGTCATTGTAAACTATTAAATATATATAGAAACATAGAATTAAATATACACGAGCAGGCAGATAATTTTACTTATAGCAGCGTGCGAAAGTGAGTATTCGATTACACCTGACCGTTTGAATGAATGAATGAATATGAATTGATCAAATTAATGGTTGTTTTGTTGTGGCGTTTCAGTCTTGCCTCGATTGGTTCTATCCAATTTAATGTGCAATCAAGTATTCAGCGTTGCCTCTAATGGCCATGGCGTGTGTGTATCTATCAAAACTCTTTTGGGGTTTGGGGATTTCTAGTTAAATTAATTGGCCCTCTCTGCAAACCCATTTGGGTCATTTGCATAATTAGCAAAGAGAGAGAGAAAGATTGGATTGCAGGATGTATCATTCGAATATATCTGTCTGTCTTTATATGTACTTATTAGTAAGTCTGTCGAAAGCTGCCCTCCACAGTCAAATTGACTCAACAGACACGCAGGCGTCAGCTTCCAAAGTTTTTAGCACTCTTACGAAAGAGAAGTCTGACAAACTTGTCACTGAATATGTGACGCATTCAAGAAATTTACTTGGGACCTATCAATCTAGTGAATACTGTTAATAGAAAAAAAAAACTTACAATATGAATACATAAAACTTCTTATTGTTAAATATGCTTATTTAATTGCAACAAATGTTTTATTGAATATGTGCACATTTTTTAAGTATAAATAATTGGTTCTTGTTTTATTTATTTATTTTTTATAAAACATATTTTCAATAAAAATCAAAATACTGTAACCTTAAGTTCACTATAAAAATATTCGATTTTATAAATTGGCAATTTTACTCTGTTAAAATTATTTAAAATTATGCATAATTATAATTCTAAAAGCTTTGTAATTTATACTTTGTATTAAATAAAAGTATTATTTTTTGCAAGTGTATTGAAATGTCGGCATCAGAAATATGCTTGTTCTTTCTTTATGGTTTTTTTTTGCACTCTACTCAAACAAGTTGCCACACAATGACACATTTCGGCATATGGCAATTCTTTTCAATATATATTATTATTAATTATATAAATTAACTTGTTTTGTGTTTTTTTTTTTTTTCTTTGCTTACAGGCGGGCGGATGGGCGGACAGACATTACCATTCAAATGAATTAAAATGCGACGCAAGGCGGAGGCGAAGACAAGCTAACGATACACAAAAGATGATCAGTATACACAGAAATTATCGCATTCATCATCATCGTCATCATCATTATTGTCAGAATCAGTAAAATGCAATTAAACGCAATTATGCACCGATCGAGTACTTATATACATACATATATACATGTCGCCCTGTCTCGCCCGATACTAAATAATGACGGAAGTGGCGAGCTTGCAATCAATGCCCCAGGCATTAATTGTGATTATCTAATCGAATAATCGAATACCCAGCTAATGGACAATGCGCATATGCATAATAAGTAATATAAATATTATTAATGTTTGCTTCGGCGCCTTAGATAACAATTTAAATTAACACAACAGATGCTTTGACACCCGTTTAAATATGATCTGTAGGTGATGTTATAAAAATTGATTTGAAGATTTATAAGTATATATATTAAATACATTCTTATTTGCAAGCTATTTCTTAGACTAAATAAAAATTTAAAAAAACAAATTTTAAGAGACGAAAACCAAGTCTAAGTTTAAGGGAGATCTTATTTTCTACCAATTATTCCGATTGAAAAAACAATTTCTACGAAGTAAGGACAAATATCAAATATTATTAATAAAGAAGATGCAGCATGCAATATATATATATATATGTTTATAATAAACTTTTGTTTATTCAAAACTTTATCTCAATAAAAATTTATTGAAGAGTAAAAACAAAATAGCTCCGAAATTTAAACAAAGATTGGATTTAAATCTTATAATCTTATCAGCTATAGATATTAATATAAGATACCGATAAAGCAATCGATTCACACATTAAAAACTTGCTAATTTTAAAATCTTTTTGCACTTATTAGTTGCTATAGACTAAATTAAAATGTATGAAAAAAGAAGAGCTGTTAATTAAAAAAGTTGACAATTTAAACTATTGTAAAACATTTTGCTCATCGAAATTATGTTAATAAACAATTAGACTTGATTAAGGCATACTTAAATAAATCGAAAAACTAGTCGAATTTTTAAATTGTTGTCAATCAGCAGTTAAGTGAGTACGTTAAAAAATTGGCACTAGTGAATCCACACTAAATCAAAAGCTCAAACTTTGATTAGCCGCTTTGGCCCGAATCGCGAACGCTTATCGCGAAATGCAATTAGCATATTCTGGCCACTAAATTTAGTCTAATGAATTGACACTAATATCTCGAATATGGTTGCCATAAAAATCAAATCAAAAAAACTTGCTGCTACCCATGTCGACTAATCATTCATTGCGAACAAAATAAAAATAAATCAATAACCAAAAAACAAGATAAAATACAGTTAACATACAATTCGAGTGACGCCCACAAATTAGGCAACGACAGGCGACGCAAAGTTCCCATATGCATAATGCCATAGATCTCTATGGAGAGCTATTGATCTTTTTACTGCTACATAAATTGAAACGTGCTCTTTTTATGATCAAACCAACCGGCAACAATAAACACCGAACTCGTGGCAATCAAAAAACGTTCAATGGACTTATCCTCTAATATGTGGATAGTATAAAAACGATTTGTATAAATTTGAATGCAACTCTAGTCGAATTTGAATGCTCTGTCGCCTATTACTAAGAATAAAGTTAGAACCTACAAAACAAAAACTGAAGCTTGGCTCATTCTCGTATTCCCGGTCATTCCCTCAAATTAATATTTATGTTTATTTATTAACATTGTTTTGTATAAACTTGTTCTTTGGTCATTTTGTTCTAAACGTGTTAGAAAGGCTTGGTTCGCACAACGAAATGGCAAGAAAATACAAATCGAATAAATACACTCGAAAAACGAGTCGAGAACGATGCGATCAGGGCAAGTGCAAATATATATTTATAGCAGAGACGGGGTCAGAAGAATCTCAAAGATTATAAGTTTAAATATAACATTGCATATGGTATTAAGATTTTATTTTAAAAACTCTTAAATTTTAAAATGTATCCTTTATACCAAATTTTACTGACATCAATATATATTTTACTCAAATAAATAAAAGATACATATATATTTTTTTAATTATCGTAAAAATAAAAAAAAAATTTTTTGCATTGAAGTCTGAAATGAAAATTTTAAATTTGCATTCAACATTTTTAGACTCTCTAGTCAAGAATAAAAATATTATTTTAAGCTAAAATTTGAAAGCCTCTAATACTTGGATATTCTTTCTTCAAGTGTAGATAAACAAATAAATATCATATACTATATAAAAAAAGTTAAGTTAACTAACTTAGCACACACGCTAAGCTGGGTTGACTGATTCTCCGATTCTCGGATTCTCGTCTCTGGTTCGGAGTCTGTCTGTCTGGTCAGCGCTATTCATTCGGACAGAAACATTCAATAAAGACGGCCACGCGAATTGGCCAGACTCTCAATTGAAAGCGTTAGATTCAAGCGAATGCTTTTACTAACGGTCCACAAATCAATGTGATTTAGCATCGACAGCTATCGTTATTAAATTACAATTTCTCGTCTGCTCAACTTCGGTGTTTCGAAATATAAATATTTAAAATTTAATTTGAAATTTGAAATTTGTTCAAAATGTCAGCATTTATAACCGCAACTGCCTGCGTGGCTGTACTTCAGCTGTTCCTGCTCCACCTGGTCGCCGGCAAACAGTATAGCTGGTGTGATCCCGATCTCTGTGGCGGCGGGGGCGTCAAGCATATTGCCTGTCGCAACAATGGCGTAAGCGCATTTAATTTCAAAAAAATATCCGGATCTCGATTTGTCTAACTTTGTTATTCGCCTGCAGCATTTTCACAGACGCTGCCAACCAGACTCCTACGAGGTGGACATCTCTCGGCATAAGACGACCTTTGTGCATGGCCACAACAAACGCCGCAATTTTGTGGCGCTGGGCAAACTGCCGGGCTATTATCCCGCTGCACGCATGACCACCATGGTGAGCTCAACCTGAAGATATTTAATAGCCACAAATTTACAAGTAGGTTTTAATTTCTCAACTTAGGTCTGGGATGATGAGCTGCAGTATTTGTCATCGCTGAATGTGCGCACCTGTATATTGGATCACGATGATTGCCATAATACGTATAGCTTTGCCAATTCGGGTCAGAATCTTTGCGCCATTTGGCGTGATCGAAATCCACACGTGAATGTGACCAGCTTAATTGAGGAATCGTTGGGTTTATGGTTCAACGAGTATCCCTTAATCGATAGCAGCTATATAGACCGGTTTCGTGTTACAAAATACTTGTAAGTATATACCTAAACAAAATTCCAATACCTATGTATATTAATCTTCATTCATTTAAACCCATTTCCTAGTGAGGATTATGGCCACTTTGCGGAAATGATGGTCGATCGCAATTCGCGCATTGGCTGCTCCATCATGCGCTTTACTCGTCCCGATTATCCCTATGTGTACATCTATAATGTTGTCTGTAATTACGCGTCGATCTACGCATTAGATGCGCCCGTCTATGAAGTCGGACGACCTGCGTCACGCTGTCAAACGGGCAAGAATCCGTTCTATCCGGGTCTGTGCTCGACGCGTGAACAGTTTAGTCCAAACTACTGATCGATAACAGTATGTAGTGTCTAGATATAACACTCAGGTATAGAACTGCCATCGAACTTAGGAAACGCTATCTGTATTTTTATTTTACACATAGGTCTTGTAGTTAGTTCTAGTCGTAGTCTTTGTTTACCAATAAATAACCCCAACACAATATAAGCCATCAATTTATTTGTCATAATACACCCGAATCGAAATGTTTTGCCCAACATCAGCGTCTGTCATTCTTTAATAAAAATATTTATAATTAGTTATTGATTTGTTGTAAAACTGCCTGCTAGTCAAATGACAGTCGAAACTGTCGGTGAGTATTTAAATTTTGTTTTAACGAGCTTAACCAAATAATACCGAAATTAACGAGCGACGCCTAGGTATAAATAACGAGAAGAATACTCGACGACAAAATACCCGAACCGGACTTTAAGCAATTGTGATCGTAACGTAAAACTTTTTAAATTTGTGACTACACTCTAAAAAAGAACTCGGAATTTTATTCTTAAAAAAGCTGCAAAGGAGTTTTTAAGATTTCAAGAATATTTTATATATATAATTATAAAAATTAATTAAAAATATAATTTAAGAAATTTTAAATAAAAACGAATTTTTTTTAAATGTACCCAATTTACAAATATTCTTCTTATTTAAGCACCAAAATAAATCGCAAATAAGATCAAAAATGTTTATACTTGATTTAACAATATTAAAAATAAAATTATGTTTTTAAAATTTCAAACTTAAAGTCGGACATACCCGAGTAGTTTTTGGGCAAGGGTATTTCACAAAAGTTTGCGTCCAGGTTAGACAGGTTAACATTTGATAGCACAGCACTTTCGTTTGTTATTCCCAGCACAACAATGTGCCGAAAGCTCATAAACCTCTTGTTTAAATATGCAAATATTATTTGTGTTCGCTTTTATGCTCTTATCCGGCCTGCAAAACAGCTGCTGAAGCCGATCTGTCCGTCTGGCTGTTTAGTGCGACAAAGGAAAAATAAACTCGTATTGGAAATCTCAAATTGGATGCACATCGCACTTCCAATCAGAATTTAAATGTCACTGAACCAAGGCACACAGACCGCCCACATTGAGTCGGCTTAAATCATATTTGAACTCCATTCAACTTTGTTTGAATCAAGTTAATGGGTTAATTTTCCCAGAAGACAAACCTTAGTTGAATGTACTACATAAATTGTTTAACTTGCTTAAAACACACTATGATGAACTTAAACTTGAACTTTCCTAGGTACCATTTATTTACACAGGCTTATTATTAAGGTTCCAACTCAGTTTGTGTTTGGCGAACAAACGGTATGGACGCTTCGTTGTAAAAATTTGTTGGCGAAGGATAATAATCTTAAATGTTTCACATTTTGTTTAAAATTTATCATACACACAACGCAATTTTTTGCACGAGCGTGTCTATCGACATCCTAGCTACCGATAACAATGTTAATCGTGCTCCAATTATCGTTAAAGGCGCTGCCAACTATGCTGAAAATGACTCATTAAAATCCTTATCGAATATTAAGAGATATTTAAATCTGTGAATAACTGCAAAGTGATAAAAAACAATTTTTTTAATTGATAATACAAATATTATAAAAAGGTAAAATGGCCATAAATCATATACGCGCCAAAAATTTTCCAATTATCAAATCGATTGCTTGCGCGGGTTGCGGTTAATTTGAAGTCCGTTCAGGTTGTGACGTCACTTGGCACATTGCGCCCGGTAATGTGAATTCGCAATCAATTATTTAAAGGCAGCAGCGTGACCTGCCTTAACCGACGCATCAGCCTTTTACAAGTGATCGCCACAAACAAATATTATATATGTGCGTTCAAAAATAAAATTCGATTTCGGATCGCTTGCATATAAATATTACGGTGCAAGCAGGCAGAATTTGCATTTTCAATACATTTACCCCAGCGATAAGAACATGACTTCAAAGATTCCAGTTGGATGTATTTACCTGCAGCTGCTGCTGCTGCTGCTGCTGCCTCCGAGCCTGCTGACAACAGTCTGGGCCAGCGAGCAGTCCTGGTGCGATCCCAAGCTGTGCGCCGTGGGCACCACTCACGTCGCCTGCAACAATACGGGCGTAAGTTTTGACCCCATTTCAACCGGAAACAGCTTTCAATAACTGCGTATTCCTGCAGGAATTCCGTGAGAATTGTGCACCCGATGCGGTCATGATCAATTTGAAGCCACATCGCGACTTTATTCTGGCCGAGCACAACAAGCGACGCAATTTCATTGCCGCTGGACATTTGCCCGGCTACTATCCGGCCGCGCGTATGGCCACAATGGTGTGGGACGAGGAGCTGGAATACTTGGCCACGTTGAATTTAAAGACATGCGATCTGGAGCACGACGATTGCAATAATTCGTATCGTTTTCGCAATGTTGGTCAGAATCTGTGCGGCATCGATCGATTGCGCAATATGCCCCTGAATGTCCGGGGCATTGTGGAGAATTCGATGGGTCTGTGGTTTGGCGAGTATCCACTGATCGACAGTAGCTACATCACCCAGTTTCGGGTGGCCAGGCACCTGTAAGTGGAGCAACCCATTACCCCCGATCTTTCAAACTCATATATATCATATTTTTTAAGGGATAAATACGGTCACTTTGCGGAAACTGTCGTGGATCGGAATACGCATGTCGGCTGTGCCATGATGCGGTTTACCAATCCCCAATATCCGTTCCTCTACATCTACAACATGGCCTGCAACTATGCCAGCACCTATGCGGTGGGTGTTCATGTCTATAAGGTGGGCGAACCGGCCTCCGAGTGTGAAACAGGTGCAAATCCCAAGTACCCGGCACTGTGCTCCCTCAAGGAACAATACAATCCCAATTACAATGATTACTGAATAAACCAAAGACATTAATCATTTCGTTTGCCACGCTTTCTTCCGGTTGCGAATTTTCTCACTTCTCCGGTGTGTTGTTTGTTAATGCACGTTTCCGTCCAAATAATGCAGCTGTTAATCTGCCTTAATGTTAATCATTTATCTTTAAATATATATTTAAGATTAAAATCGCGCGCGACCAAAGTCGTAAACAAAAAATTCGCACTCGCATAGTGGTGCAAGGCAGCGCAAACAATTGATGAAATTTTGGGAGAAACCCAAAGAGGCTCGATCTCATATAAAAAAAAAAATAAAAAAAATGTGCTGTTATTTATATGGCTTTGAATCAAGAGCAATTGATTTTTACGATGTCAGTTCACAAGCCAATTAAACGTTTTCAATATTCTTTATTGATTTATGGAAGAGTTCAGTAAAAAAAAACAACAAAAAATGGTTTAAAATTCAAAATTATTTTTAAAAAAATGTTCATTCACTTTGAATTTATTATTGATATAATTTTTAAAAATGAAATATAATATATATGAAAAAAATTACAAATTATTTAAATTTTTCCTGTCTAATTAAATAACTCGTTTTATGCTTGATTTCTGTATACCGACTTCCTCGATTTTATTTTAATGTTCCCATCAATGTTCCCTTTAATACAAAGTTAAAATGTGTTTACTTCTTTTTGTGATCCTTACAAAAGTCACTTATTGCTAATAAGGTGTTGCTCAGCATGTGATTGACCTACACGCATGTAAATTAATTCAACAACCGCAAAACACATTAAAACCTTTAATGCGATGTCTCGATCTCAACTCTAATAAATTCATGAGGGCCACCCAGGCCTCAGGTTACAGTCGGCGATATGATTAACCCGTTGGAGCTGGACAAATGTCGAGATTTCTCACTCAATTGTTGAACCTCTGGTTCAACTGTGCACAACTCGAGGGTGTTGCATTTTATGGCACTGACTGCAACTGACAGGAGATCCTGTCCCACACGTCGCATGCCAGACGCAGTGGCTCCTTCTCTCTCCTTCCATCTCGCGTTCTGATGGGTGCTAACATAATACTATGTAAAATATGATTACGTAAATATATATATAATAACTTATACTAGTATATTTTTCTCATATTGCGATTTATCATATAAGAAGTCATAGTCCTGAGTAGGTTCGGTCAAGATATTTGCAAGATATCTGTACTTTTGAAAAAGTATTCTCTATAAAAAGCTTTATATATGTAAAGAAATTCAAAAAAGAAAACTATTTTTGCTAATTATTAAATCGATATTTATGTGGGATTTTTAACATATTTTTTATGTCATAACACTACAAATTATTTAATAATCTATATATTATAAAAATATTTTTATATATATGTATCTATAAACCACAACTAAATAGATAATAAAACCAAAAGAAATAATAATTTCTTTAAATTGCTTAATTTCCTATAAATAACATAAATATATGTCATCTATCTGAAACAAAAAATGTAACAAGCTTATCCTAATTAAATGAGACTTATATCTACAAATCTGACCAACCCATCAGTTTTAATCTCTTTTTAACTTGATGAAAAGCAGCGCAACTTTAACTGACAAAAATCTCTGGCCAGGCTGAGGGGGACAGGTATTCTTCCGTGGACATTTCTCACTCAATTGTGGCCAATTTACGTGGCATTGTTGAGCCTGCGGCTGGTTAAACTGAACACTACTGGAGCCCAGTTCATATAACTTACCGCTTCATGTGTGGGATTTTGGATGTCGTGGCATATGGACCCCACAGCTGACAGGGGATCACGGCCCACACGACCCAGCGTCTGGCTGTCTGGCAGTCTGACAGGCCTTCGGGCCGGTCTGGTTGCAGCTGGCTGGCTGGCTGTCCGGGAACAATGCGTGTGCAAGCGTCTAGCTTTATCTATAAATTTTATCTGTGTTTTATCTGCAGCGATGCATCATAAACGAGTCCACGCACACACACACACACGACTGAAGCCCGGTTCCAGGCCAGACCAAGCCCAATTCCTACACTAACAGAAAAATTATATTCTATATATGTACGAATACAATTAGCATACTATTCTTAAAATATTTAAAATTAAATTTTCAAAATATTTTGTTCTTTAAAATGCTTATTCCAAGAGAAAATGATTCTATAGTTTTTTTTTTTTTATAATAAACACATATTTTGGGAAAAAAGTACAAATACTTGAAACAAGATTTTCAACGTATTTGCATATTAAACAATTTTATATATTTTATTCAGATATTGTTATATTATAAAAAAGACATACATTTATGAAATTGTGACTACAAACACAAAAAATAATAATAATATACAGTAAAATGGTCCGGTTCGCGGTTCAAACAAATGATTTACTTTTATGTTCCTTTTGTGAACCTGATTATTCGCCAAGAAAACTTAGTTTGGTTCATCACAAATGTTTTTTGTTTTGTTATATTTCATTAAGAAATTAATAAATCATTCAGCGAATTCTCTTTAATTCAGCCTTTCCGCAAAATTTATTTTTGTGGTTAACATTATTTGTTTTACTAAAATTTAATCAAACCATTTAAAAAGGAAAAATGGTTCGGTTCGAATTAATTTCTGGTTTAATTTTTAAGGTAACTGGTACGCGTTTATAAATTTCAAAATGACGAGAACTTTATATTTATTTTAAGTAAAGCACTATACTTTTACACGTTTACACTTTACATACAAAAAATTCTTGCTCTTTTCTCTAAGTGTATCGCCAAGAAAACTAACTTTTAGACTGCAAACAACAAACACTGTCCGCTGACAGTTTGCACATGGATTGGATTCCGACTACGAGTGTGGTTAAATTATGTGGTTTTACCACCAAATGCCCAAATCGCTGAACAGCTCCTCGGTGGTGGGCAGTTCAAAGTCCTCGTTGATCCAATCGGAGCGTTTGCCGACCTGCTTTGGTCGCTGCTCATCGCCGTTGGCAGCTGCTGCTCCTGCTGATTTGGGGTAATCCTTGCGATAGCCGGTATCTCGCAGGTCGTCCTCATCGTATTCCTCCTCCTCCTCATCCTCGACAGCCTCTAGGGAGCTGCTCAAATTGGGCTTTGCGACACGCGTCGGCACCGGTGCCAACATGCGCTGCATGGTGCCAATCTCGTCCAGGTTTTGTGCGGTCTGTTCACCTGGTTGCTCTGCGCTTGCCGCCGGCGGCTTGGTCGTCGGCTCGTCCGTGGCGGATGTGGCCAGGCGCACGATGCGATCGAAGAGGGTGGCAAAGTGGCGTCGAAAGCGACCGTAGTCAAAGTTGTCCCTGTTGCTGGTGCTGCCCTCCAGCAGGCCGTGTGTGGATGTCGACTTGGAGCGCATCAGCGGTCCAAAATGATGCAGCATATCGATGCCAGGCGCCATCGATTCCTCCCAGTTCTATGAATAGATACACACAATTGTAATTTATTTTTCCTTCTAGTATTTTTAGACATGCGTCATTTGCTGCTCACCAATTCAGTCCAGTCCTCGACGGGCACGCTCAGCACCGAGCTGACAACGTTCACCACACGCTCCTCCAGGTTCAATGCATGAATTATCCACTTGGCCAACGATACGGCGCAATTGAGGTCGCTGCGCTGCCTGGACACGAGTCCGAAATGACAATGAACAACAAATTGTCAATACGTTAAGTACACATACACACAGTGGCTCACAGATAAGTTCAATAACACAACCAAATCGATGAGTCATAAAAATAGAATGAAAGCTCAACTATCAGAGCCAAGATAAAAAAAAAGAATTTGAAAAATATATTCAGCAAATTAAAAAATTATAATAATAATAATACAAAAAATAATCTCAAAAAAATAATCTCAAATCAAATATATCAAAACTTTAAATTAAAATCGCAAATTGCTATTTGTTTATCATTGAAATTTTTAAAAATATTATATATCAAATATAAAAATTTAAATTTGTAATTTTTTTTTTTTGTTGGTTTCAGCTGCTGTTGGCATTCAGCTGTGAGCCACTGTGCGCACATCGAGTGGGTGGCTAATTAGTGGAGACAAAATCCAACTCACCTGCGCTCGTCACGTCGTATTTCGACCAGCTTATCGCCCTCCAGTATCAGGTGGTCGTAGTTCGCCTCGATTTGCATGGTCAGGGTTTCCTTCGGCTCGCTCTCCGATTGTTCCTGCAGCTGGCGTTGCAGGGTTTTAAACTGTTGCCATAGCGCCTCCAATTGTTCCTACAAATGCCACAACAATCCGCTTACCTCCCTTTACCTTGTACTAACCTCCCCCTACCCTCTTTACGTACCGTTTGCTTGCGTATGTTCTGCTGCGTCTCGTGGTGCACATCAGCCCGATGCAATATGGGCTGGACGGGTATGAAGGGTGCGGCCAGGATGCGTTCCACACAGCGATTGAGGACACCCCGCTTCGGTTTCTTCTTGTGCATTTTAAGCAAGCTCGCATCGCTGTCCAGCCGCAAGGTAGTCTCCACAATCCGCTCCAGAATCATGGCAAACGTTTCCACACAGTCCGATTGTATTCTACGTAAAAAAACACATTGTAGTGCTCCCAATTTAAATACAAAACAATATTAAATCATATTCTAAGGGTGTCAAACTGCTTGTTTAAAACTGCTAAAAGTGACCTAATTTTTATGGCGTTTTGATATACAAAGTACTCAGATCGATGGCTCTCAAAATTCAAACTCCCATAACTTTGTCAAAAGTTAACCGATTTTCATGTTCGAAGAAATTTTTTTCATAATTTATCATATAGATTGATTCTACATTCAAAAAATATGCATATTTGAAAATTAAAATTTTTTGAATTTTTTGTGAAAAACTATGTACTCCCCCCTTACTCATTTTCGAAAAAAATTTTTTTTCAAAATTTAAAATTACGAATTTTTGCTTTTAATCGATTCTAATAGCCATAATAATTATAAAAAACAACATTAAACTTGATTTTAAGGGGGTCAAAATTTTGGTCAAAAATCATGTTAAAATTGATAAAAATTTTGACATGTAAAGTTCTCAGATCAATGGGTCCCAAGTTTCAAACTCACATAACTTTGTCAAAACTTAACCGATTTTCATGTTCGAAGACATTTTTTTCATAATTTATCATATGGATTGATTCTACATTCAAAATATATGCATATTTGAAAATTAAAATTTTTTGAAGTTTTTGCGAAAAAACATTTACCCCCCCCCCTTTCTCATTTTCGAAAAAAAAATTTTTCAAAATTTAAAATTACGAATTTTTGCCTTTAATCGATTCTAATAGCCATAATAATTATAAAAAACAACATTAAACTTGATTTTAAGGGGGTCAAAATTTTGGTCAAAAATCATGTAAAGTTCTCAGATCAATGGGTCCCAAGTTTTAAACTCCCATAACTTTGTCAAAACTTAACCGATTTTCATGTTTGATGACATTTTTATCATGATTTATGATATAGATTGATTCTACATTTAAAGTACATGCATATTTGAAAATTAAAATTTTTTTAAAAAACCCGTCTTTGTTTCTAAAAGTTTTTGGCCTACCTGATGCGATTCGAATTCTTGGCCGCCACCACGGTGATGATCTCCGTCAGCTTGTCGAGGCCGGGACAGAGCAGCTGCAAGCCCAGAGCCTGTGCCTCGCTGTCCGTGTCCAGGAACTCCCCGAAGAAGGTGGCCAGCTTGGGCGGCACATGTTTGCTGGTTATCGAGTAGGTCAGCTTAATGCCCGCCGCCTTTTGGGGCTGGCAGCTGCGATAGAACATGGACAGCGGCAGATGGTCGCTCTGCTGCAGGACACGCGGAACGCCCTGTCCCAGGAAGGGGAAATCAAAGGGGGATCAAATAAATGTAGAGCTGAATGTAGAGCTTACCCGTGGACTAACAAAGGAGGCAAACACCTCGATTCGGGTGCTGTGCACGTGAAGCAGTTCGGCGATGTAAAAGTCTAGAGTTAGCTCCCGATTGCTGCCCGCCGGCACATCCACCAGGCTGAGCGTCTCCTGGCTGCAGCGTACGCCATGCGGCGTCTGTATGATCAGCTGCAGTTCCGCAAGCTCCACCTTGACTTTGAGCTTGATCAGACCCTTGGCTGAGGGCAGCTCCTTGACCGCCACATCCGGCGGCACGTCCAACAAAAGCGTGTCCAGATCATCGAACACCTCGCGCTGTATGCTGAATGTGAGACGCACCTGATCGGCCGCCTGCTGATTGAGTGCGTCCATGTCGCGTATGTCCACCGACTCCTTGATCTCATCCTCCAGCTGCTGCAGCTGCTTGTGCGCCTCCGCAAAGCTCAGCTCCTCGATGTTCAGCGGCAGCACCTGGAACTGATACGGCTGGGCGCCCAGATAGCCCACATTCAGCTGCCCGCCGGCCGTCAGGGTGACAATGCTGCCCGCCAGACTCTGGACATTGGAACGCTGAATGGCCACGGGCGCCTCCTGTTGCCACTGCGCCGCCCAGATGATGTTGGCCTCCTCGTAGATGTGCAGCTTGGCGGTATCCGAGACAATGGCCGTGATGAGCCGTGCACCAGGCTCTGCCGGAGAACAATTAACATCACTTGACTATTCATTCTGGAACTCGGACTCACCCCAGTAGTAGCCGACGACGAAGCTGTGGAAACATTTGGGCGCATAGTCCAGTTTGAGTATAAAATTGGATTTGCCATTGTCATCCAGGCAAATGAAATTGCGCTCGCCCAGAATCATGATATAGGCACAGCTCCTGGGGATTAATTAGGAAAAGGTGTAATCTTAATCCGAACAAATTAAAATTGAAGATAGGATACAAAAAGATACATAGATATATAGAGCTTATTGATTTTTCACACAACCAATAAGCGTGTCCAAAAAAATTATAATGAGTTTTTTAGAAAAGGTCAACAATAATTTGTCTAAAAAAATATTTAGTGTATAGAACTTTAAAACTGAGGAAAAAATATAGATTCAATCAGTTTGCCATGTCCACAACCTCATCTCCAGAAAAGGGTTTCAATAATAAAATAAAAATAAAAAAATTAAATTAAACATAAAATAGAATAATAGTGTCAAAAATTTTAAATTTAAAAAAAATATATAGTACGATCTTTAAAAATTTGATGCAACTAACTTTTAAACTGGGAGAGAATTATAAATTAAATTTAACGATCTTAAGATGTCATCAGTAATAAAATAAAAAAAAAATAAACTTAAAAAAAAAATAGAATTTAAAAAAATATAGTACAATTTTATACATCTAGATATAAAACTGAGAGATAAATAGATTATATAGATATGCCAAAATAATGCTAATAGTTTATCTGACGCAGATTTATACGAGTATATGCTCTAAATTTCATATATTTACGGACTCAAAAACTCACTCCTTTAGCTGCACCACACGCATGTCCAAGATGCCCTCGCCAATGCACTGCGACCAGATGGGCTGATAGCTGGTTTTGGTGACCAGCGAATGGGACAGATCCTGGTAGCTGAAGCACTGCAGATGCCAGGTGGCGCTCAGCCGAAAGAAGCTATCGGTGCGCTCACAGTACACGACCGGAGCGGGCAGACTGCGCTGTCCGGGAAAGCGACACTCGTACGAGATGCCATCCTGCTCGTAGAAGGTCAGCGTGCCATCCAAATGGACCACACAGTAGAACTCGCGACCCTTCACCTGACCGAAATGACCCTGGCACATGGAGAAGGCGACGCGCTGAAATTTGTGCTCCGCCTGCGGCTGCAGCTTCAGCTGTACGCCGTATTCGGCCAGTCCGCTCAGCGTCTGAACGTTGTAGATGACAATCGCATTGGGCAGCAGGACGCCCAGCTGATTGGCGTTCTCGTTACGCGCATTGCTGTGGATCGATAGATAGTTGATTGATGAATCGTTAAGAGAACATTGATTCGAGCTACCCGCTAAATTTGCCCGCATAGAGTCCCAATATGGGCGCCGCCAGCTGCGTCTCCAGCAGTAAATCCGTGGCGTCAAACCCGTTGCCATGCGGATAGTAAATGCTCAGCTGGCCGCTCTGTGAGCCGACTATGATGTAATCCTTCTCCTGCGCCTCGAGCCCAAACCGGGCACACAGCAAACTGGCCACATCGTAGTCGCCAGCGGTGTCGCCACATTGCGCCGACCACCAGCTGCACACGTTGAACAAGGACATTCTGCGACTAGACTGCCATCCAGGATAATGCCAACACAGCTATGAAGTTTTTGATTGTTTGTGCCAAAGGTTGCCATGGAAACCAACGTGAAGTTAACAATATTTCAATAGGGTGTATCTGAATTCTTAACGGGAAACATAAACTTCTCTTTTGAGCGCTATATAATATAATACTCAGATATTGATGAGTAAAACTTTTAAAGGAATCTCAAAAGTTTCAATGGCAGCTATATGTCACCAAAAAGATCCAAGGATTTGTTATTGAAACCAGACTTTTTTTAATTTATGCATTATAAATGTGAAATGTTTTACATGAATATACATTTATATAAATATTATACTTACACTTTCAGCATTTTTATTATCAAAATTATTGTTATTCCTTTTATTACAGATTAAAGTGCAACGAACAGAATTAATATGTTTTTATTTGGAATTTACGCAGCAGGTTTCCCATAAAGCTTGAATCTAATGGATCTTGAACAGTATATATTTGAATTCGAATTTATCTCAGGTAATTTTATTTTATGAAAAATTTCAATTTGACTGTTCTATTTAAATTTCGTTCATTTACATTCTAATATTTTTCTAAAATAAATCCAAATGGGGTTCAAAACAAAATAAAAATCAATCCAATAATAGTAGATTTACCATAATAAATTATTTTCATTTCTGAACAGAAAAATATTTATTTTCACACCTGAATGAAAGAAGAAAACATCTGAATTCCATTAAAAACAAGAATAAAATGTATTTTTTTACAATTATAATACTTTTTTCTTTCTCTTTTTTATGGTATACTATAGATAGGTTTTATATGTATTTTATTTTATATATTTAAATATTTATAGTTAAGTTATATATATATAATTACTATAAGCTATGCGAAGCTTAAGGAATACGATTTACAGAATTGCGTTAAAATGTGTTTCGTCTAAATAACTAAATACGACTAAGAAGCTTATTTATATAATTACAATTAATAACAGCCTAAAGCTGTGTGTGTTCATATGTGTGTGTGTGTGTGTGTGTGCGGTGCGTGTGTGTGTGCCACGCCCTTCACACAACATCAACACCAATATCCCGCTCAGGATCCTGTCGGAGGCGGCCAGGCGCCGCTCATGGCTGTAAAACCAATCGAAACAAAAGTAGTTTAAGTACAATTTAAGCAAAGATAGATTAGCTGACTGACTGATTGATTGATTGAGTTGGCGGCTGATTGACGGACAATGAGAAATGGGGTGGATTTCTATAATTTTGTTGTGTTTGTTCCACAGTTTGTATCGAAATTGGTTGGCGTCCTAAACATGACCCGTTGTAATTGTAGCGACAATGCATTTGGTTGTGCTTGTTGTTGTTGTTGTAATGCTTGTAATTGTGCTCGCTGTGGTGTTGGTGTTGGTGGTGGTGCTTGTTGCTGTTGTTGTGGTGGTGGTGCTTGTGGTGTGTGTAATGATGCTGCGCCGATTGCGCGGCCGTGCACCAACTCTCGTACGATGATTGGCTAAATGTTATTCTTTCTCGCTTCTGATCATGATCTTTTTCTTCACCAGCGTTCGTACCTGTTGCGTTGTCGGTTGCTGTTGTTGCACGCCTACAACTTGCTGCTGCTGCTGTTGTTGTTGCTGCTGCTGCTGCTGCTGTTGCAGGCTGGCAACTGTTGGCAGCGGTGCTGAGGTCTGTGTTATGGTCATCACCTCAGCCGGACCAGCTGTGGGTCCTGTTAGACTTGTGTGTTGTTGTTGCTGCTGCTGGTGTTGCTGTTGTTGTTGTTGCTGCTGCTGCTGTTGTTGTTGTTGTTGCTGCTGCTGCACTACGGCTAGCAAGTTGCCACCGGCTGTGGTCTGCAGCCGCACTGGGCTAGCATTCTGCCTTTGATTGTGCTGCAGTGCCGCAATCAGCGTCTGCTGCGTCTGACCTCCCGCCCCGCTGACCTTCAGGGCGCTGGCCAAGTTTTGGTTGGTCCGCAGAGCGCCAGCGGCCAAAGCCTGCGCCGAGGCAGCCGAAACCACCTGAAAAGCATCAATAAAAATAATTGCAATTTTACAAAAATTTCGAATAGGAAATTAAAACGCATAGAAAGCATATTGATTGATATATTTAGAAAGCTTAAAGATTGTCTAACCAATATAAAAGCAGCTTAAAAAGCTGTTAGATTTCTCCATTATTTTATTTAAATGCCTAAAAGTTTCTTTCTATGGTGAATTCTTATATTATTAAAAGGTTTAAAAAGCATCTTGCATGATTAATTCTATTTTTGAAGAATTTTTTGAATATATTAGATTGACCTTCATGAAAGCAGCTTAAAAGCTTACAAGCTTCTAGATTGTTTGATTATATAAAATCTCATAGGAAGAGTCCATGCATTATTAATGACTTATATAATATAAAATCTAGAAGCTTTCGTAACCCTCATGAAAGCACCTTAGAAAGCTCATCATATATATATGTAATGTAAGAGCTTAAGGTTTTGAAAGCTTCTAGCGTGCTAAATTCAAATTTTAAGTGCTATCACAAAAGACTTTCAAGCACAGTTAATTGTCCGTTGTCAAAGGATTAATCTAATGTTTGAGCTACTTTATCGAATAACAAGAACTTACCTGTATGGTCTGACGTTGTGTGGCCTGAGAGGCCACCGAAACGGGTATGACACGTCCCACGCTCGTCTTGCCCAGCACGATGCCCGCCTGCTGTCCGCTGCGCACCACCTGCTGCAGCTGTTGCACGGTCACCGCTTTTGTGTTTTGTATGTGCAACAGTTGCGCCTGCAAACTGCCGCCACCAGGTGTTGCCTTCTGTTGCTGCTGCTGCTGCTGTTGTTGTTGCTGTTGTCCTGCGGGCGAGACGGTGACACCGCCAGCTGTTTGTTGTTGTTGCTGCTGCTGCTGGGGTCCCGTTGTTGTGGCCACAATATTGGTGGCCGTTGGCTGCCCGGAGGCGCTCACCAGCTGTGTCATCCGACTGATCTTGCGGGTCATGCCCAGCTGCTGGGTCATGTGCAGGTGTCGCATTTGATTCGGCATCGTCACCTTGATCTGGCTGCCCGGCTTCAGCTGCGGCAGCGTCATGTTCACGCTGCCCGCCTGAACGGTGGGCGGACCCGTGGCCGAAACAGTTACGCCGCCGGCGCTGACGCTGCTGCCACTGGCCGCTGCCGCCGTGGAGGCCTTGACCAGCGATGCAATCTGCTGCTGTGTCACCTGCTGCGTCTGCTGCTGCTGGCCAACGCCAGCAACCGGCAACTGTTGCTGCTGTTGTTGCTGCTGCTGCTGTTGCTGTACGGCGCTGCTGCTGGTGGTTGTAAATAGCGGTCCGGTTGCCTGTTGCGCCTTCTGGGCGGCCAAAATGTTGTGCCGCTTGACCAAGAGCATATCACTGGATCCGCCTGCACCGCCGCCGGCACCATTTCCGCCGCTGCCATCGGTGGTTAGCACCTGACGCTGCAGTCCCTGCTTGCCGGCGGCCATCTGCTTGATGAACTGCGTCCGCGCCGGCACATGCATCTGGACCGAGCTAACCACATTGCCCGCCTGCACGGTGGTGGCGCCCGGCATCCCGGAGACGGCCACCTTCTGGCTGGTCACATGCGCGGACGTCTGCATCAGATTGCTCGCCTGGATGATGGTGCCTGTGGCCAAGGCGCCGCCCGCCGTCTGCACCAATGTTGAATTCAAGCCGGCCGTCGCACCACCGGCAACACCAACACCACCGCCACCGGCGCCGCCGCCGGCAACCGGTGCCGCTTGCGTTGCTTGCAACACCTTCAGATTGCGCTGGCGATAGAGTTGAATGTGCGCCGCCTGCTGCTGGCTGCCGGGCAGCACCGCCTTGCCGCTCTGCTGCAGCGCGCTCACCGGTATGCCCTTGGTGGTGACCAGCTGGGTGGTCTGTGCGGCAGCCGACGCTGAAACGGCGGCCAGACGCAGGTGCGTCTGAAATTGCGAGGGCGTCACAGTCTGGCCCAAGCTGGGCATGGACACAATCGATTGGCCGCCGGCCGTGGTGCGCTGCTGCAGCACCACATCCTGCAGCGTGTTGCCCGCCGCCGAGCCAGCTGAAACAATGCGCTGGCCCCGCAACATGGTCACCGTGCCCGTTGCCGTTTGCTGTTGTTGTTGCTGCTGCTGCTGCTGCTGTTGTTGTTGCTGCTGCTGTTGCTGACCCGTGGCCGTGGTGGTGGTTAGCGGCCCAACGGACACCACCTGCGGCAACGTCTGCGTTTGGACAATGCTGCCCAATTGGGGCGCCGTATTCACCGGCAGCGTTGTCTGCGTGGTGATGGACACAATCTGTGCCGTGGAGCCGGCGTTCACATTGCTGTGCGTGGCAATGGGCAGCGATTGCACCGGCGTGGTTAGCACCACACTCACGCTCGACTGACCGCTGGACGGTGCTGCCTGCAGCTGGACACTGGCGCCGGCATTCGCGGAGCTCTGCTGTGCCAGCTGCTGCAGCTGTCCGGCCGTCAAATTGGCCGTGGTGCCCACAATTGTCTTCACCAGCTGTTGTGTCGTGGTTGCTTGTGTGCGCAGCTGCTGCTGTTGCTGTTGTTGCTGCTGCTGTTGTTGTGGCTGATGCAACAATATGGCCGTCTGTTGGGTGGCACTGTTCAAATGTTGTATTTGCAGCTGCTGCAGCTGAGCCGTGTTGCCGCCGGGCACTGCAACAGTTGTTGCTGTTGTGTTGCTGGGCACCAGTTCCACAGTTTGCTGCTGCACGCTGGCAACTGTTGGCAGTTGCTGTTGCATTTGTTGTTGCTGCTGCTGCTGTACCTGTACCTGCTGCATTTGTTGTTGCTGCTGCACTGGTTGCTGTTGCTGCTGCTGTTGTTGCTGCTGCTGCTGTTGCTGTTGCATTGGCATTTGGCCGCGCTGCTTGTCGCGCATTTTGTTGGCCTTCATCAGGGCCACATTCATCGGCGACACATGCTGATCGTAGTTGGTGATGCCAAACTTCTGCAGCACCTCGATATGCTTGGGATTCATCAGGCTGGGCGCCGTAAATTGCCGCTTCGGCGGCGGCGCCTTCTTCAGATACGCCGTCTTGATCGTGTCGAATCGCTGACGCATCACCTTGTAGAAGGAGGCGTTGTTGTCGCTGGCGTAGAGCTGTGTGGTGCGCAGGTAGCGCAACGGACTCTTCATGTACTCGGTGCGCAGCGTTGGCTTTGGTTTCTTCTGCTTCTTGGGACTGTCGACTCCCTTGCAGTCCTCGCGTGGCTGGATGTGATTCTCGTAGCGCCAGCGACACTGTCTCGCCGAACGGTACGTTTTCGAGCAGAAGTTGACCAGCTCGGAGACCAGATCCCAATTGGGCGTCTGGCCGGGCGAGAGGAGCATCAGGCTGCAGGGCAGCCCCTGCAAATTGATGAGCACATGCAATATGGCCATGTCCTCGAACACGCACCATTCGCTCATCGCCTCCGGCTCGGTTAGCGGCTTCGCTGGCAACTGTGGCTTCAGGCCCGGTATCATCGAGTTCGGCTTGAAGCTGCCGCGGAATCGTTGATTCTTGAGCTCGCGCCGCAGTCGAGCCAGCTGCGCTGTCGGCCGATCGAATAGGGAACGTGGCGGAACATAATTGTCCTCGCGCCGCATCTTATTCGGCCGGCGACTGCCATCGAAGCCGGCATCGGTGCGCGAACGCTTCAGTTCGCGTCGCACATAAACGGGCGGCAGCTCGGATTCGGCAATCGGCTCCAGATCGTACATAAACGAGAGCGAGTGATCAATATAGATGTCATTGTTATCCTGCGGCGGCGTTGGCGGGCACCACATCTAAATTGGAAAAAATACCAAGTGATTAAAATATTTTGATTGATATCTCATTGATGGACTTACCGGCATTTGTTCCATGCTATTGCGCGATATCCAGACCTGCAGTTGTGCGTGCGTGTGTGTTATTGTGTGTGTGTGTGTATTTGGGGCCGAGGGCAAAGTTTAAAGAAAAGAATAAACGTTCAATTATATTATTTTCGTATCGTTTGAAGCAACTCTGTTTTGGTGATGGTGTTTTTAATTGGCTTAGTAACTAGCTAACTAAATATCGTATTCTAACTTGAATTTGTTGTTTATTGCATTTTGGCGTTGTAGCTTTTGTTTATTCCCGGAACCATTTCGTACGTTGCTGAGCTGAAGAACAATTGGCAAAGTCTTTTGGAACCTTTTCTCTAAACACGGAAATCGTGTGTGGCTGGGGATGTGGTTGGGTGGGATGTGGAGTGGTCGTGGTGGTGTTGGTGTGGTTGGTTTTTGGGCTAACAAACAAACCGAACGAGCGACGAATCGTATATAAAATGTTAACTACATTCATTAATTACATCTTTATTTTCAATGAAATTCTTGCGACACCAAAACAGAATTCTACATTCGTTAACACAGAAAATAATATGATTGAATCTTCTTATTTTTCATTTTTTGATTTCCGCTTATTCTTTTCCAACTTTGTGCAATTGTCTTCCATGGGGAAAGGGGGTTTTTCTCTTTCTTAAAAACACACGCACGAAATTTTTCCGTATAAATAAAAACCACAACGTCTTAAAGTTTCTTTTTTGTTTATATCTTTTTTAAAAGCATATCGAATCGATTCTTGAGTTTTATTTGTTAGTCAATCTATATGCTTAAAGTCTTTAGATTGTTGTTAATGCTAAACTTGTTTTACGGTTGTTTAAGGATACAAAATAAATTATTGAATGCAAAATTATTAACATTTACCATAAAGTTAAAAGGTTACCTAAAGGAATAGACTTATTAACTAAGACGCATTAGCTGAGAAGAGTTCTTTGAAGACTTAGATTGAGAACAGAAAATTTAACAACGAAATTAATAATAATACAAGTGAAATTGTTTTTTTTTCTTTAGTAGTTACTTATTTTGCTTTTGTAAAGTTAACCGCACACTGCTTAAATGCTATAAAACCTAAAAACTATATTCTGCCGATGATATATGTATGTGTGTGTGTGTGTTTGTGTATATTTATATACAATCTGGGTACGTGTTTCTTAAATTTACAAGTTGCATTTTGGGAGAAGGGCAGCAGCAACCAATTAAAATTTAACTTAAATTAAATAATCTTTCTTTTTATCAAAATATCAGTATTGTGTGGCATAGAGCTTTGAAAGCTTCAAGTTGTGCTTAATTGCATTCATTGAATATAATCAAGTTTACTTAAAGCTCCTTTGCGAGTTTTGGCTCATTTTAACTGCCCTTGCCTAACTACGCTACCTACACTAACCAAAAATTTGTTATCCTAAATTTCTTGGCTCTTTCACCTCTTATCTGCCGCTCTCACTTTACCTGACTTTTATTGATTTTGCCACCTAACTAGATTAGAAGGAAACTTGTTACAGTCTATTAAATACTCGTATATAACTTTAAAGCAGCAACACACTCGCGTCCATTTATTTAGTAACAGGCTTCAGCTCTTTTTTATTTAGTTAATACTGCCCCTTTCATCACCGACCGCTGCTGCTGGCCCCATTTGGATTGCCGCCTGTTGTGGCTGCTGTTGGGGCCGTGTTGCCGCCGCTGCTGCTGTTGTTGGGCGTGGCTGCATTGCTCGAGCGTAGAAGCACACGCGGCGTTTTTGTTATCCAGCGATTCAGCGTTGCGGTCTGTCCGCCGTCGGCTTTCTTGAGGAGACGCCTGTTGGCGCCAGTTTGCGGCCGCCGCACCTTTAACTTGGCCTCCGGTAGGGCTGCCGTGCGTTTAACATTTTTGGCAGCGCCCCCGCCGCTGGATTTCTGTGTGCCCAGCACTGGACTCACATCCAGAGTCCAGAGATTGATCTTCACGGAGCCGCGCGAACGTGTTCGTGGCGTGTGGCCAATGCCATCATCGCTGCCCCCGCCGCCGCGACTGCGGTTGCTATTGCTGCGCTGTCTTTGCATTGCTGGCGTTGATTCCTTGGCCGATTCCGTTTTGTTGCTGTCCGTTTTCATGGCCAAAAGCGGATCATTGGGCTCGTCCGTGTCGGACTCCTCGGATACATTGTAATATGTGGAACTAGTCATTGTGGTATCTTGCACCTGATCGTGAGCATTCCAGCCATCTAAACTGCCGGCACCTTCGCCGGCCGTGACATAACTTGAACTGGACTGTGTCTCCACATTGACTTCGGCATCTGAGTTGGCATCATTATCACGACCATCATCATCATCTTCATCATCATCATCCTCTTCTAACCTTCCCACGTGCATTTCCTCATCGTCCTCGGTTTGTGTGGTATCCTCCTGAGCAGAAGCAGAAGCTGAGCCAGAAACTGCTGTTTCTGCCTCCTCCTCGTCATCATCTTCCTCATCTTCATCAGCATCATCTACACACAGGGATGCACTTTCTGCATCGTCATCAGCATCCTCATCTTCATTCTCATTATCTTCCTCTTCCTCTTCATCGCTACTATTGCTCTTCCGTTGCTTCAATGCCAGTGGCGCTGATATCGTCACTCGCCGCTCGAGCAGCTTCCGGCGCGTGGACACCGTCGTCGTCAGCGAGACGCTTTCCCTGCGCCGCGGCTTAACCGTCTGTGCCTGTGTGTTGTTCTTGGCCGCAGGCGTATTTGCTGCAGCTGCAGCTGGTGCAGCTTTCGCTGGCGTCTTCATTAGCTTGCTCATGGCTATGCTGGCCGATTGGCGCTTCGGTCGCTCCTCCGTTGCGGGCGTCGCTGCGGCGCCAGCTTCTGCGTTGCGTGCTGTTTTTCTGGTATGCGGCGTCGCAGCCACGTTCGTCACGCTCAGCGAATGGAGCAACGTTTGTCGCCTAGCGGGTGTTGTTGTTGCTGCCCCCGATCTTTTACTGTTATTGTTACTGGTGCTGCAGCCGCTTCTCGCCGGTGCGCTCACGTTGAGGCTATTGCGACGCGTGCGCACCGGACTGACAACTGTTGATCTTTGCTGCTTATTGTTGCTAACACTTTTGCTTAGACCTGAGGCGGCCCTGACTGCCCTAAACCGTTTATCCCGCCTATTGTTCTTGGTTAGTCTAATGCCTAATGCCCCCACAACCGGTGTTCGTTTGCTTAGATTGGTATCTTGTTTGGTATTAACCTGATTACTGGCATCCTTGCGGCTGTAGGTCAGCAGCTCCTCGGCCTCCGTTTCCTGTTTGAGCAGCTGCTCCTCCTTCTGCATGGCCGCCAATCGATTCGCCTCCCATTCACGTTTCTGCATCTCCAGTTCCGCCTCGGCGGCGCGCAGTTGCTCCGCTGTCCAAGCGGCTCCGGTGGCCTCCACAAAGCGCATCGCATAGCGTTCAATGGGCGACAACTAAAGCAAATATATATATTAGAAGTAATTCCTTAAAGAGGTCAAATCTGTTGCTTTTGTCAGACGTTGAGTGATATAATCGAGCGTGGATGGAAATCGCTTCGACTATGTCTGAACGTCTGCTTCGTTTTGAAGTTTCTCTGGGCAGTGCTAGCTAGTTTAAAGGACCACACTGGGCACCTCCTCCAATGGAAGCCAGGGCTGCCCATGCTCACATATACTGCATTAAATCTAAGCTAACTCACCTGTTTGACCAGATTTTGCATTTCCAGATCGGCCTTGCTGAGTTCAACGGGCGCACCGCCGCCATCCGCATTGGCCTCATCCGCAATGGGAATATTCTCATCGAATTCAGCCAGATCGGCGGCTGCCTCCGCTTTGGCCGTCTTGGTGGCCTGCACATCCTGCTCATCTTCGGCAGCGGCGAGTGCATGTTCAAAGGCGCGCAACGATTGCTTTTCAGTTTCAATAGCCGGTTCGATTTCAGCAGCGATAATCTTGTCCTTCTCATCGGGCTTCTCCTGACCATCGTCCTGCTCCTGCGTCTGGTCCATGGTAAACAGATCCTTGATGGTGGAGCTCTTGAAGAAGGTGGTCGTAAAGTTACCACCCTCGATGGCCATGTCGCTGAGCATACGCTTCTGGTTGGCCTTCTTTAGGATGTTCACCTCGATGGTTTTCTCCGAGACCAGGCGATAGATATGCACATCTCGGGTTTGCCCAATGCGATGGCAACGATCCTGCGCCTGTGCATCCATCGTCGGATTCCAGTCCGAATCGTAAAAGATCACGGTATCGGCGCCGGTCAAATTGATGCCCACGCCGCCCGAGCGTGTCGACAAAATGAAGCAAAAGATGCGCTTGTCCCCATTGAAACGCTCCATGTGCATTTGCCGCTGTTCCACACGCGTCGAGCCATCGAGTCGCAGGTAAATGTGTCCATGATAATTGAGGAATGCCTCCAGCACGTCCAGCATCTTGGTCATTTGCGTGAAGATCAGCACACGATGCCCGTCAATCTTCAGCTGGCGCAGCAGGCGATCCAATGTCTGCAGCTTGCCACAATCGTACTGAATGAGACGCGGATCGGGGAACTGTGTTCTCATCGCCGAGATTATCGGATGCAGCAGCGTCAATTTGGGCGACAACGATTGTGTTATTGTCGCCTCAATCTGTCGTTCGTTCTGCCAATGCGTCGACGATAAGTTCTGGACGTAGCGACGAATCCGTGGCGCACACACCGACGGCACATAGATCACAAAGTTGGCAAAGATGGGCGCCAGTTCGGCGCAACGCTGCTCAAAGCTCTTCAGGAGCCGATTCAGTGACCAGTTGTCGCCGTGCTGCCGCATCGCAACATTGCAGTTCGCATAGCCTCGCGTCTGCCATGTGGAATGCTTCAAAGTGCGCGTCGCTTGCATGCAGCGTTCGATGGCCTCACGGCAATCGGCTCCGTAAATGGGCGTGGCATCGGTGCGCCGACGATTTATGACAGCCATGCGCTTGAGCGAGGCCAAACGTTGCTCCTTGCGCTGCTGTATCAGTTGTTGTACCCGATATGGATCTTCGGCTGGCTCGGGCGTTCCACGGGCAGACTGCTCCTCTTGTGACCTGCCGTTGGTTTGCCGCTGTACCGTCAACTTGACATGCGTCGCCAGATCCTTGACAATTGGCTCTTTGCTCAACTGTTGCAGCTGCGCCGCTGAATTGCCGCTAGTTGCTGCTGCTCCCGATGCTGTAGTTGTTGCTGTGCTCGTCGCTGTTGCTGTTTTGCTGGTCAACGTAAGACGGGCTCCAGCGCCACCGGCATTTGTCGCGGGCGCCAAATAGAAGAAGGGTTTGCCATCCTGCATCGTCTTGGCCACTTTGGCGGGCGTTGGCGCACTCATCGGCGAACGCGAACTCAACAGCTTGGAGCTGTTGCCCAGCACATTTAGCGCTGTGCCGGCGACATTGCCAGCTCCGTTGTTGTTGCTGTTGTTGCTGCTCGCAGTTGACATGAGGCTGTTGATAATCACGGGCTTCAGGGCCATGTTGATCGGATTTATGGTGCCGCTGACACGTTTTAGCACATGACCGCTGGGCAACAGGCTGCGCATGGGCACAATCCTTGTGCCCTCCAGCCGCATGGCCGGACTGGCGCCCACGCGCACCGCCTGCATCTTGATGCGTTGCGCCAGCTCCGCGCTGCGCACGCGTATATGAAAACGGTACTTGCCGTTGGGACAACGCGGCGGCGGCTGCGGCGCACTGTCGATTTCCTCAATCAGCTTGCGCGGTGGCGACAGCAGACGCGACTTGTGCGAAACGTAGGCGGTCAGTGTGAGCTCCAGATGCAGCAGCAACAGGTTGACCGTCTCCAAATTGATTTGCTGCAAGCGTTAAAGAAAACAAAATTAGTTAATATCCTTCAAGATGAGCATCAAGGTAACTATTAACTGTATTAAAATCAGGCAAATGCCTCGCAACAGCGAACATCCTATGTGAATCGCAACTCTCTCCAAAATAGATCGAGTCGCAATGTTCAGTGACAGTTTATCATCATTTTAACTAACTGCTTAAGCATCTGATTGCACATGCCCACAAACTCACCGTGAACGGGTCATACTCCAAAATGTCGCTGACTAGACGAGGCGTATGGAACGCAATGCCCTCCATTTGGAACGGTGATATCGTTGGTCGCACCTCGAACATGTTCGGATGATTGCACACCTTGCGCAACTGCATCAGCACATTGATCACACTCAGCAAATTGCCAGTCTGCAGTGTTTCGCGGGTCCTGCAAAAGTAAATCATTTACAGATATAGATATATTTCATTTTATTTATGGATTTAGTAACTCACTTTGAACGGCTCATAAAATCTTCGTAGAGATAACGCTGACGATTGGACAAACGGCACATGACAACATGTTCGTATTTCTTTGGCATTTGCTTCTCCACCTCCTTTTTAAGGCGACGCAGCAGAAATGGACGAATGACCTGTGTAAATATAAAATACCAATTAATATGTGTTGTTTAATTTGAACAATAGGCAAATGTAATTTTAAAACGAGTGTAAAGCGCGTATTCAATGTGATCAGCTTTAAGGGCACGATCACATGGATAAGTCGCTGCTTTGGTTTGATTTAGCAAGTTTACAAATTGTCATCACATGTGGGCATTTAAATTCAATGTGACACAGAGTGCGCTTGCAGGTGGGAATTATTATTATGGATAT